>JAHBMJ010000860.1:0-39399 GCA_018398765.1 Chromera velia | reverse complement strand
CATCGGCTGCACAGATGGGTTCTCAGCACGCCCCCTTTCTCCCCCCTCTCCCCTCCCCCTTCCAGCCAGAGCACCAGTGAGTATGTTCCTCACTTCTTTGACACCCACCTCCCACGCTAACTCCGTCAGGAGTACACACACCTCGGCTGCACACGCGTGATCCCCCCCAGCAGCCACGAACGTCTGGTCCGTTGCTCGGACACCGGTAAGGTAGTCCTGTGCGATGTGCCTCACCTTTAGAGACACCTTCCTATTGTATTCTGGATACTTCAGTCCCCCCACCCCTGCCATCTGTGCCTCCCTCGACAGGGAGCTGAAGACCCCTTCCATCGGGATGTCAACATACGGCAGCAGAAGGTCTTGGACAATCGCATCACACCCCTCCTTGAGCTCGATCATTCCTGGCCTCCCCATCTCGTTCATCCCCCCCTCCTTCCTTCTATCCGACGTCATGAACAGGCGGAGGTACTTATTCCGTTCAATTGCGTCGATGTACACCCCCTCCTTCTGCAGGTCCTCCTTCGATCTCTTCAACATTGCTGCTGCCTTGGGCTTCACCTGCGTGAGTACCATCTTGTAGTAGGGCTCCACCCCCAGTCCATTCTGCACCTCCATCTTCTGCTCATTCGGCCCTAGCCTTTCCCCCTCTACGTAGGGACGCACCACATACTCGTTCTGCAGTGCCGGGCCTCCCCCGTTCTGCGGCTCGTTCCCCCCAACAACAGAGAAGTCAAGATGCCTCGGCCTCCCGAGCCTGTCTGCCAATGTTCGACTCATCGCCCAAACCTACAAGTCACTCACAGTCAATGGAAAGACGGACACAGTAAATAAAGCTCCGAGGTTCCGGCAAACTTGCGCCCCGGAAGAAGAACAAGAGGAATGTTCTAGTATGATAAGTTCTCTTCCAACAGCCGAGACAGTCCTGCTATGCACGTACTGTTTGCTAAGGGACCGACGGTGGACTCTACCGAAATCACCATCTCCAAGATTGGTCAATATGACGGCATGCTCTCACTTCTGGGTAAGTCAAATAATTGAGCAAAAAGAATGCATGCAAAAAATTCACTTTTGTGCGATCCAGGTGGGGACGCCGAAAAAAGTGAATAATTAATGTATGCACCTTCTACGCGCGCATCATTCGCGAGAAGTCACGGGTCTGATTGCATATACAATGGTGCTGACACACCTGAACCGTGCATGCAATATCAGACGGACTGACTCCAAGAATGCAACATCTGATCAATCGAGAATAATACTACTGGCAAGGTGGTTTATATACGAGAGTGTAAAACTTTTAAGAAAGGATGTTTCTTCCTAGTTTTCTTCAAGAGAAGCCTGACTTGAATACATTAATTCACTTTGTTGGTGAAACCGCATCTCGAGCTTCGGCCACTATTCGCTCAAGTATTCGCTTGAGAGTCTGCTTCCATTTCTGATCTCAGCTAGGACCTCAACAGAATACTGTCTCAGCATGTCTTCGATTTCACCTGCACCAGCGACTGATGATACTGCATGCCGGGGCACCAAAAAACTTGTGGCGAGACTGTCGTCAAGATGAACAGACGCCATGCATAGTCAGAGTTGCATGAAAGCCACATGGATTAATTTACACACGTACAAAAGTATCGACCAACGGGTATACGCGCAGACTGGCAGTGGCTGCGTAATGGACCGACAAAGCCAGCCGATTGAATTTGGTCGCATACAGAAACATGCAGGCATGCAACCACTGTCATGTACATACGGCCACCGACTCCATCTCTCTCTCTGTGCAAGATGACGTGTGGCAATTTAACAATTTGGCAAAGTGGATAGGTCTCCTTAAAAAAGCAGTCACGGACAGCATGAAGCATCAACCCAAACTCCCTCACGGACAGACACAGAGAACACACATGAAAATGAACAAGTCAGAGAGCACTTGTCAAACCTAGTACAAACAAATAAAAGGCGTGAACGTACACAGCATGAATCGGCATTCAAAACTTATTGGGCAGAACAAATGAAAATTTACAAAAAAACGAAATAGAAAAAGCGTGCACACAGAAAGAAGAAAAATGAGGTCGCAACGAGACAAACCAGTCTCGGTCTTCGTTGTCACAACTGCAACGAGCACTAATTGAATGAAAAATGACTTTTCAGCAGCAAAAAAGCTCGTGCCTGTCTGAAATTCATGTTGATCTCTCTCACGCCCTTGCCTCCCACACTTTGACCCCTTCAGACCCCCTACCAAAAGAAGGTGAACGTGCTATGCTGCCTGTCCTTCAATCTCCCCTCCCACGTCCTCCCCCCCTTGTTTCTTTCCACCAGCACCCTCCTCCTCTCCCTCCTCCTTTACCCCCACAGCTGCACCTCCATTCTCCTGTGTCACCTTCTGACTGTTCTCAGCCACCACCAACGCGGCCACTGAGGCAAGATACGCCTTTTCTGCCTCCACGTTGTCCTCTGCCCCCCCCTCTGCGAAAGCAACGAGAACCGGGTGGGTCCTGACTAGGTTCTGTGCAATCGTCACATGTGTCTGGAATGCCAAGATGGTGATGAGTGTGAGCAGCAGAGCCACAACGAGGGGTCTGATGAAGATCTCCAGAGCCCCCTCGCAGGAAGAGGAGATCGCCCAGTCTCGCACGTCCTCAAGTGTGATGTCCCACACAAGAGCGAAGGAGAGAAGGTACACCATGCAGGCACCAATCCATACACCAGCAATACTGTACCCAACCACACGCTTGGCAGTCTGCCCCCGTCTCCACTTTCTCCTCCATGCAGGAGGAAGAATACTCTCTGTTGTACCATCAACTTGAGCTTGGGCCTCTTCCTCCGTCCGCCCCCTGCGGATTTGAGATCTCACAATACCCTGTCTCTCATTGGGTTTGAACAGGGGGCTCTTCTTTGACGTGTAAAGCCTGTTGATGAGATCGATGGGGATCTTCTGGCATCTGACGATCGCTCTTCGGAGAGGCGCCAGAGAGGGAATGAACGGAACGCGGGAGTGGAGGAGACGGTCTAACAGGAGGGGAATCGGGAGGGAGAACACCTCAGCCAGCACAACCGCAATGATCATGCGCATGTTCCAGCTAGTCAGGATCGAGACTTCATACCAGAGCTCCTCGGGGTTGTACGAGGGCTCTGCCTCGTCCCCGTCGGCTGTGTAGAACAGAGCCGTCAGCTGCATGCATTTTTAAGGGAAGAAAGAAAAACCGATCAAACCCTTTGACAGGCGCGAAGAAAGGCAAAAAAAAGTAACGAAGATCCGCCTTCACGGAAGACAGAACACTGTGAGAGAAAAATGCTGACTGACTGACTGACTGAACGTAAAAAAAAAACTCCACCAGAGAAACCACCAGTGTCGTGAAAAACGTAACGAAGAAAACAGTTCCCCCTCAAGTAAACAGACTGAGTGACTGACTGACCATAAGGACTCCCCACACCTCAGCCCAACAGATCATCGCCGTCTCGAAGTGCGTCATGCCCTCATCTGGCTCTGCCCCCGCCACCGCCCTCACGGCAGGGTGGTCAGAGACGAAAGCAGCGAGCATGGTGCGGAGGACGGACCAGTTCACGATGTCGATCCTGCAGTCATTCGCCCAAACGGAGAAGCAGTCATGAGCAAGGTGAAACTTGGAGTTTTCCTCTTCTCTTCAATCGTGCGGCCCAAAGAAAATTAATGAAGGGCTTCTGAAAAGCAAAAAAAGCTGAAGAGCGGCTTGTCGTGAGGTGGTGGGGCAGAGAACGATTCCTTTTCTTTTCAGTTGAAACTGCGAGGATGGTCAGAACAGACGGTTGTGTTTTTGAGAAGTTCGCTCGGAATCCGCCCTGTTTCTTCTGTTTACAATGTCTCTTCCTGCTTTTGCCCTTTTGTACTGACTTTCGTCGATCGCTCTTGATTCTCTGCTGCCTCTTTTCCCAGTCAGGCAGCTGTTTGGCCGGGTCTCGGTGGTGCTTCACACTCCTCTGCACAACTCCAAATACTCTCCTGAGGGTTTTGTCCACAGGGGCTTCCTCCTTCCTCTCCCCCTTCTCTCCCGCTTCTACCTCCTCCTCGATTTTCGACAACTCACTCGAGTCCTCGACGAAGACTTCGCCTGGGGCACGGAAGTCCACACACAGACGGCGGGAGTTAGGAATGTCAAAAAAGACACGCACAGTCTCGCGGGATTCCTTCATACCCCCTCCACTACCTTCGCGCTTTTGTACTTCCTCCCCCTCCCTGGCCGCTGCCTGTGGGTCTGCCTTCGGTGACTGTTGTCCTGCTGCCTCCAGATCTTCTGCCTCCTCGTTTCTTGCCGCCGTCTGCGGGTTCTCTAGAGTAGGGGGACTTGAAGGGGCAGCAGAGGCTGTCAAGGCCCTCCTCGTTTGCTGCTGGGTGACTGCAGAAGCCTGCAGCGTGCTCGTGTCTCCTCCCTGCATGGCCTGCAGAGCTCTGATGGCATTCACGGCACTCTTCAGGGCGGCCTTGGCCGTCTTCCACTTGGGTCGGTGCACCACTGTGGCTCTGTGCATGCGCTTTGCTCCAAGCAGCACACGCACGCAGGACGCGTGCTCTGCCTCCCCCTCCCCCTGCTTGGACTGCAGAGACAATCCAGACTCCTGGTTACCTGAAGCTGCCGTAAAGGCTTCCATGCGATCTGCACGGGTGTGGGTGTTGGAATCCCCAAGAGCGACTGAGGAGGAGGACGAAGAGGACACGGGGGCTGAGTGCCTCCTTCCCCTCTGCTCCTTTTGACCACGACGGTCGTCCCACAGAACGAAGCCTCGAAGTTCGGCAGGCACAGCCCCAGCCAGTCTGGCTTCCTCTTCGGCACACGAGTCCGCAGGCTCCAACTGCACGGGAGGGAAAGACACAGAATAGAGGAAAGACCAGGAAAAAGCATGAGGGGTCGATCTGCATCTTTGAGCTGGAGAGGCAGGAAGACGGTGTCGGAGGAAAGAAGAAAGCAGACCAGAAGCACAGTCAGCGAAGGAAAACACTTAAAAGGGAGAAGGGCAATTCGCTTCTTTGAAAAAAGTGAAAGAGGGACTTATGATTACAGAAACGAAGCCCACAAGATTATCACTCCCCCCTTTCCCCCGACTCACCCTGATGCCCTTGCCGGAGAAAGTCGCCAGACACCTCACCCATCGGTCCTGTCCCTTCTCCCCCCCTCCTAATTCTGCCTCGTCTCCCTCGAGACTCAAGGTCGACACAGTCATGTTCTCCAGCATCTCTGCTGTCTCTTGCCCACTTGCACTTCTTGCAAAAGAGAAACTCCTGTTCTGATGCTGCACAGGAACAGCTGAAACAGAGCCACCAGGAGCGATGCTGTTGACTCGGGAGACCTGTCTTCTGGCCGACCCTGTGAGAGTCTGCACGAGCGTCAGACGGACGTTGACTTCTACTTGCATGAGAACCTTGGAGGATTTCGACTCTCTTGGTGCAGCTGGTGCTGCACTCATGGGTGATGAACCCGGGGAGGAGGCGGGGAAATCCCCTGACAGCATTGTCATAGAGATGCCTTTCATCACGGGGGGTTCGGGTTTGTGTGGGGGCGGGTGGCGGGTGATGGGTTCAAGGGCAACGATGGGCGACGTGTCTTCTCTATCAAAGAAAGCGTTGACTGCATCCTCCACCCTTCTTTCGTCATCCCTCGTCCAGGACCGACAAGTCTGAATGGGAACCCGCAGAATGTGGGGTGCTCCTGCTGAAATTGCAGAGGGAGACTCGTCAAAGAGATCTGTGCGAGATTTCGGGGAAGTCGAGGGCCCGCCCACTTCCTCCAATTTGAGCCCCCCCTCTTCCCCTTCCCCGGAGCGGGAGAAGACTCCCTGATGCGATTCCCCAGTACCTCTGGAGAGCTGAGGAGGGGACTGAGTAGGTGCGTCTTCTGCCTCTGCCTCTGCCTCTTTCTCCCCATTTGCATGAGGGGAGGCTGTCTCGATGCTTTCTGAAGTGCGGGATCGTCGCTTCAGATAAGCCTGCGCATGCCTTCCGATCGTCCGTGCTGCTTTTCGCTCTTCCCTCGCGTTCTGCAATTCACGTGCCTCCAGGACCTTATCAAAAAGTCCCGTGCGAAGGAGGTAGGAAGCAATCGACTTCACCTCACGAGCAGTCCACCCACCAGAGGCCGCCATATCAAGCGGAGAGGCGGAAGAGCTCCGTCTCCTCCCACAACACGAAGGGGGGGACGGACACCAAGCACACGAGAATATAAAACTGAGGGCAGCTTGACACTGATGGAAACAGTGGGAAGCCGTCTCGCTGAGAGACTTTCGGGTGTTGAAGGCCACAAACGTCCCATCCTGCAAAACCAGGACACGCTGCCCGGGCCGACCGGTCACACCGGAGTCCAGGGCCCTGACTGCTGCCTCTTGGAGGAGACTGAGAAGCTGGAAGTGTCTCAACTCAGACTGTGCAGCCAGTTTGATCTTCTTCTCCCTCTCCTTCGCCTTTGCCGCATCCTTCACCGTCAGGGGAATAATGGGGACAGTCCTTCTCCTCTTCCACCCCCCCGACTGCTGCTTGTCGTCTCCCTCCCCTCCCCCATCAGGGTCGATGTCCAGAGAACCGCCTGAGGTCATCCTGCTCAGGTTGGAACTGGACATGTGACGCAGCTTGGTCTTGCGTCTGCACACAGAAGAGAGAGGAGATGAGAACAGAAAGAAACGGTTCCTTAGTGTCACATCAAGCCGAGGTAAGCTACGCAAAGCAGGAAGAGAACCTGAGGGCGCATAGCCGTTCACGCAAAGAGAAATGAAAAAGCTGTACTGCCATATGAACGACAACAGGCAACTTTCTGAGACCTTCGCCTTACCAAAAGAGAATTGCTTCAGGTTTTCCTTCCCTTCCCTTTCACGTTCTTCCTTTAACCTCTCAGCCGATCCTTGCACTCTCTTTGATCCCCCAACTGACTGACTGACTAAGTGACTGACCGGTGTCTAGCAATTTGCCTCAATTTGCAGACTTCGAAGCAGAAGCAGATGGGCACACACTTGTAGGGTCCCTCCACGACCCTCGACAGAATTCTGCCGTTCCCGAGGAACCTCTCCTCTCCTGCAGCACTCATCACGCTGTGCCTCCCTTCCTTCTTGTCACGCCGAGACGCCCTGCAGGGAAAGAGCAAGGGAGGCGCACAGGAAGGGAATGGAGAGAAGGGGTACATTGAGAACTTTGCAGCTGCATACCTGCCTGTATGTCCGTCTGTCCGTCTGCTTGTCTGCCTGCCTGTCTATGTGCCCCTTCCTTTTGGCGCATCAAGACCTGCTCTCTCGAGAAGGCTTCACCGAGGGGAGCTGAGGCCGTCACTGAGAGCAATAAAAAAATGAAGACCATGAGCGGTGAAACGAAGCGCTCAATTTCCTTTGTACACTCCCTGTTGTGTTCCGCTCCCTCCCATTGAGATGACAGATAGACCGAAAAAACGGACCTGAAGAGTTGCAGAGGGAAGAGGAGGGTGACGATGATCCACACCCACAGAGTGATGTTGTCGAAACGGAATTTCTCTGCAGCCTCCTCCCATCTCCAGATCACATCGTAGTTCGTGTCCGTCAACACAACCCGAGTCGTGTCAAGAACAGAAGAGAAGGACGTCAGATGAGTGCAGAAACACTCTGTGTGGGTTGAGTTGCTCGAGGGACCTGTCACACACCCCTCTCGACTGTAAGCGCCGACATTCTCAAGAGAGTGATCCCAAAACTGACATGTCTCTCCAAACGTCGTGACGTTCTTCTGGATGACCTCCGGCTCTTGTGCAACCTGCCTTGATGCTCGACCAAAAAACTCGAACAATCGACGCTTGATTGCACTCTTCCTACTCCTCCTCTGCCTTCCCCCCAGTGACTGAGTCTGAACCCCTCCCTCACCCTCTTTCCGATTAAATCGCATGACGATCCGAATTCTTCCATTCTGTTTTTCTTCCGCTTCTGCTGCATCAGACTCTCTCTGCTCCCCCACTTCCTGCCCGAAGCCTTCAGCAGGCACGAGCACTCCGCAACGGAAGATCTTCACACCCGTGGCATCTTCAGCAGAGCCCTTGGAACTCTGAGCGAAGCCGTGCGGCGAGACGGACCACTTCACAAGAGAGACCACTACAGGCTCCTCTTCGGGACAAGAGGGAACCTGCCGGAGAGACAACATCATGCTGGGAGGGGGCGGAGGGAATTTGACAGACGTGTCGGGTGTCACCAGCGTCACACCGTCTCTCTGGAAATCATCCAAGCTCAGAGCCCTCACTCCCAGTCCTCCAGACAGAGCGCTGACGTCACGAGAACCTCTCACTGCCCTTGCTGATTCGACAAGCAGAAGGGCTGCAGGGAAGGGAAAAGAGGAAGGAGGAAAAAGGAATGAAAGTCGATGCCGTCTTGCGATCATGAAAAGAAGATGCGCAAAACGTACGTGGAACGAGCACACACACCAAAAGCACAAACTACTTGAAAGGTGCTCTGAAGAACAAGGACGGATACAGACACACAAGCCGAAAGCACGAAGGGCAGAGCCCCACTCCCCACCTGCTTCGTTGGCTGAGCTCTCTAGAGTTCTCGACGTCCTTCCCATCTCCTGTTCTCTCTCCATCATCTCCGGATCCTCTTCCTCTTCCTCTTCCTCCGACTCATCCCCTTCTGCTTCTGGTGCACGCCGCCGCACCCCTTGTGGTGCAGTCCCTGCGCGTTCACCCAGAGACTTGAGGGTCCCGGAAAGCGACAAAACTGTCGATCCAAGGTTCCCTGCGTCCGTGTTGGTCACGCTGGCGGCGCTCTCTCCCTTCAGACCTCTGGAAGCTTCCTTTAAGGCGTCTCCCGCCTGCAGAAACAGAAAGGAACAGAAAGGGAGAGAGTGAGGAGTCAGTGCGCATCTTCCCAGTGAGCCCCTTCGCGCGCGAAGAGACGGAGGGAGGGTGCACTTCCATGCAGAGACAGAGAGAACGCTTTCGTCAGTGAGCATTGCTGGCCAGAGAGTCCGTTTTCTACCGCAGAGAGGCCTGATAAATGCTTACAGAGAACAAGCCGTCCTCCAACTAACTGACCGTTCGCAGAGTCTGGGCCCTCTGTCGCACACGTTCAGACGCCGCAGCTCCCCTCTGTTCGTTCTTCTCGTCTTGACTCTCACTCTCCACAGAAGCCAAGTTTCCAAGGAGACCCAAAGTCTTCACCACAGCCCCAACCTCCGACTCGTCCAGGCGACGTGCAGTCATCGTCGTCACAGCACGTCTACCCAGACTCACCGCCCTGTTCTGGAGCTCTCGCAGCGCCCCTGCCTGCTCTGCGGACTGCTGTGCAGCCTGTGCGAACGTCTCCCCTCCCTCAGCCACTGCCCCCAACATCGCAAGCCCCTCGCTGCTGCCGAGGAACTCATCATCGTCCTCCAAATTCGTCAGAAGGGAAGAAGCACCTGCCAAGGCTGCCTCGGCATCTTGCCCCTCCACTGCAAAAAAAAAAAAAAAACGAATCAGGCATGGGGGGGAGAAGGAAGAAAGACATCAAAATGAGGCGCCACGGAAAGAAAACGCGGGAAAGAAATAACAAAAGCATTCCATGACCGACGGGGGGCCTGTCGGCGGGCGATACGCCAACACAAGAAAAACAAACCGGTGGTGGAGGGGCATGGATTCGCACCCTTTAAGAAAGTGCCGTTGCAAAGCCTTCTTCTCCCCCCCCGTCTCTTTCCTTCCACCCCCACCGGCTCACTCACTCACCTCTGCACTCTCCGTCCATCAACAGGAGGCCCTCCCGACACACGCACACAGGGGCAGCCAGAGGGGTGGTCTGCTCGCACGTAGCCAGCGCAGGGCAGCCGTTGCCCTCCAAGGAGCACCCGCGGTGCACACACACGTGTCCCTCGAGGGTGTTCACGCACTCGCTGCCCTCTTCGCACACCTCGGAGCTGTTCGCAGAGAGACGGGCCCTCTCGCACCAGTCGATTTCTGCACCCACAAGCGGAGGAAAGGGAAGGAGACTCTTCCTCACCTCATACCCCACATCCATGAACTCCCTCACAAACTCACTTAAGCAATCCATCAATCAATCAATCCACAAATTTTTCACAGCAAGGGAAATGCTGCAAAAATCCACACGAGGGGAAATATGTACGGAGAAAGGCGAGCAGAAGACAGATCTAAGCAAAGTCTCTGTCATCGGTCGAACTGTCATTCTCCAGTGAATGACTTACTCTTGCAGTCGTTCTCCTCATCCAGTTCATACCCCCTCTCACAGGAGCACTCGAAGGACCCGTCTGAATCGATGCAGGTGGCGTTGACACCGCACGTGTGCAGGCCGAGGTTACACTCATCGATGTCTGCACATGAACATCGGCAAAGCGAGGTCAACATTCGGAAAGGCACATTTCACTCTCGGATGGGCTTTCTTGAGAAAAAGAAAAGACACACGCTCGGCCTTCCTTTGAAATTCGGGGACTCTCAAATTAGTTTATAAGCAATTGAAGCCGTTCCTTCCCCTCTACACAGTATTTACTGCAGAGATGTCTGATTGATGCTCTCTCTCTCTCTCTCCATTTCTTCCTTCAGAATTCTCGCCCCCCCTCTCCCGAAAATCTCTTCCCCCCCTTCGACCCCGAGCTTCAGCTCTCCTCTCTGCTCTCTCTTCACTAGACTGACTGTTGCAGTTATTCTCCTCGTCCATCTCATATCCCGTCTCACAGGAGCACAAGAAGGATCCCGGAGAGTCCGCACACCGCGCTCTGACACCGCAGGTGTCCAGATCGCGTTCGCACTCATTCACATCTGCAGCATGAGAATAAACAGATTGAACATCCTCTAACTGTCGTGTTTCTTTCTTTACTCTGGTAACACGCAAGGCTTTAAACCGAGACACCTGTCCCCACAGCAACAGAAAGCAGAGAGATCGGTGCCCCGAGCAGAAGAACTCTCCAACAAAACAGGCGGGAAGGCAACCAGCGGGAAGCGGATTTATTTGGTCTTCTCCTCACACCTCAATTTACTGGAAGAAACGTGTGTCTGCTCTTTCCTCTTCCAAACTCACCGTTGCAGTCGTTCTCCTCATCCAGTTCATACCCCCTCTCGCAGGAGCACTCGAAGGACCCGTCTGAATCGATGCACGTGGCGTTCACACCGCATGTGTGCAGGCCGAGGTCACACTCGTTCACGTCTGCAGACAGGGGCCGAAGCAAGACAATAGAATTGATTCCAGGCATGCAAACCGAGGCCACAAAAGCTGACAAAGGCAAAGAGACGGTCAGTCCGAGCACAGAGAAGAAAACTAAGGCGGAAGAGTCAGAAAACCGAAGAAGATATATGAACCTCCGGAGTCGTTTTTCAGGATGCCTGACAAACAGACGACTGGCCAGGAGCACAGGGACAGTCAGACCTCACCATCGAATGGACTGTTCTGACCTCTGCAATTGTTGTCTCCATCCAGTTCATACCCCCTTTCGCATGAGCACTGAAAAGACCCGTTAGAGTCGACACAAGTGGCTCCAGATCCACATGTGTCAAGGCTCCGCTCGCACTCATCGATGTCTGCAGACAACCATACGGACAAGCAGAAAGGAACAGAGGGGTGGCAAACCTGGTTGAGAAGAGAAGAGAAGAGAAGAACAAATGCAATAGTGCAACGAAGGGAAGCAAAGGTGAGCCGAGGGAAAGACGGAAGGGCGGAAGACAGAAGAGCCGAGAAAGAGACTTCGCGTCCCTACTGACTGACTCTCGCAAGAGGGCCGCTCCCCCACCTCCCCCCACGAGGGGACGGCACGAGGGGACCCTCGCGGCATCTCCTCCGAGGGGGGCTCACAGGAGACGCCCGCCGCCCCCCGAAGCTCAAAACCGTCAGGGCAAGAGAACACAACGGAATCCGCAGCCCTCCACTCCGTCATTCCGTCAATAACCCCTATCTCCCTCCCGTCAGCAATGAAAAACTCTGGAGTCATCACCAGCTCCTCTTCTCCATCCTCCCCCGCATCGCTGACGGGACCCCACCCTGACCAGGGCGTCGGGCCATCGCACTCAAGTCCTGCAAACAGCAAGAGGAAAATGAGAGTAGAACAAGTAGAAAGCCCCGACACCTTTTCACAGAAAAGAAAGAGAGCGAAAGGATGATTCAACTCAGAAAGCCAAGCACCTCTATGTGTTTTGCCCTTCTACCCTCTTCTCTCCCATCCTGACCGAGGCAGTGTGTCTCGTTCAACTCTCTGAAGCCAGGGTGGCATTGACAGACAAAGCTGCAGACAGCAGGGCAGGGCAAAGAGTATGCCCCCCACAAATTGAAAAGACGATGCAAAGAACAGACGGAAGAAAGGGCCGTGTGCATGCATTCGACAACTAACCGGAGCCTCTTGACCGCTCACCAAACAGGGATGCAGGAGTGAAGCCGGCAAAGGAAAAAGAGCAAGGAGCGCTGCAGCCAACAATAACCGCCTCTTTTACGGTCGTTGTGATCGGAGGAAAACACCGTCATCGTATGATGGAGCAACGTGAATGCTCCAGCATAAGTTTTGCGAACGACTGGAGATAGACATCATCAGCACAACGAAGCAAGCGTAAGTAAAAGAAGGAACTGTCCAGTGCGAGGACTGCACACGAGAGGGAACTGTACATGCAAACACACAGGCTGCCCTTCTGACCTGCCAACTCCGTTGATGCACCGCGTGTGGGGTCCGCAAGTGGCGGCGCCACTGGTGCACTCGTTCGGGTCTGCAGAAAGAGAGAGAGAGAGAGAGAGAGAGAGAGAAAGGATACTCGATGGCAAAGAGACTTGGAATCATTTGGCTTGAAATATGTCATTCTGCAGACAGTGTCTCTTTCATCTCCACCGAGTGGTCAGAAAGAAGACGAGAGGTATCGAAATACAAAGACAGCGAGAGAGACAGCCGCAGTCTCGGTTCGGTTCTTCGGAGTTGCCTTCTTTTTTCACCACACTGAACTGCTGCACATCTTTCATTCCCTTCAACTCAACCGACGCACGCACAGACAGACAGACAGACAGACAGACAGACAGACTATATCGTCTTTTCTTTCCCTTTTTCTTCTTCTTCATTCGCTTCTGTTTCTTTGTTTCTTCTTTTGGCGCGCTCTCTCAGTGGAAGGGTACCAGAGCTCCAGGCCTTAAGCGTACCCTGCGGCCCTTCCTTGCCCAGTGCAGGCTTACGCCTTTGCACTTCCACATTCTTTCCATCTGGACGTGTTCGTTTCTTTTCTTCTCCTTTCGTTTACGAGGCAGCAGCAGCAGCGGCCCCCAACCGCCAGCAGCAGTAACATTTTCTTTTTTTCTTTTTTCTGGGGTTCCCCCTCTCTTTTCTTTTCTTCTTCTGGGGTTCCCTTTATCGTTTTCCCTTGACGAAGACAGACAGGCAGACAGACAGACAGACAGACAGACCTTCCAGGCATTCAGAGAACCCGTCCCCGATGTACCCATCCGGACACGCGCACTCGAAGGACCCCTGACTGTCCACACATTCTCCTGTGGGGTGACAGGGGTGAAGGCCCAGGCTGCATTCGTCGATGTCTGCACTCACTCACAGAGAGGAAGAGATTTCAGCAGAAGAAACAGGGTCAGTGTCCCCCCAGGAGATCACAAAAACGCTCCGGAAAAACAAGGGACACCGATGATTACTCTATGTGCGTTTCCAGCACTAGAGACAAGTCCAAGCCTCCGACAGATCTGCAAATGCCATTGCATGCAGGACGAGTTTGTTTCTCGTTTCGCGGTAAGACTCACTCTTGCAGTCATTCTCCTCATCCAGCTGATACCCCCTCTCACAAGAACATGAAAAAGAGCCTTCAGCATCGGTGCAGGTGGCGTTCACACCGCATGTGTCCAGACCGAGGTCACACTCATCGATGTCTGCAAACGTGCGGGGGTAGCACCACTTGAAATCTCTCCTTCTCTTCAAGGGCTGACTATGACATGCATGCATGCAGGCAGGCAGGCAGCCCGTGAGCCAGTCAGTCAGTAAGTCACTTAGACACAGATGGAGGGAGGAAGTCAACCAGTTGTGTTTCGAGACACGGAGTCTGCGAAGCGTGTCGATTTTGAGGGATCAGAAATAGAGATCAGAAATAGAGCATGAAGGTCTGCACGAGTCTTCGACCCCTCAAATCAAGAAAGCGTTTCCTGGAGTATTTGGAAGCAAGGCTCTCCTTGGTTGTTCCCATCCGACTCACTCACTTTTGCAGTCGTTCTGATCACCGAGTTCGAATCCCTCCTCGCACGAACACGCGAAGGACCCCTCCGAATCGACGCACGCCGCCCCGACGCCACACGAATGGACACCCGTCTCGCATTCGTTGACGTCTGCAGTTCAGTCATCAACCATACCAAAAGAAGCACACCGGCGTCAGACAAGGGACCCTATCTCGTGGTGACGACTATCAGAAGAACACGTCAGGAGGACTTTCACATCAAAAGTCTCTCCTTTTCCTGACTGTTTCGAAAGGTTTCTGAGCAACCAGAAAACTGAACGCCGCGCAGACAACGCAGAAAGTCAACCAAGAAACATCCAGACAGACGACATTTTTCTGTCCAAGAGAACATCCCACAACTGACTTCTGCAGTCGTTTTCCCTGTCGAGTTCAAATCCGTCTCCTTCGCAGGAGCACACGAACGAGCCTGGAGTGTCCGTGCACGAAGCACCAACGCCGCAAGAGTGCTGGCCGAGCTCACACTCGTTAACACCTGCAAGAACTCGGAGGAAGAAGAAAGTCTCGTTCTCGCGCGGTGACCTTCATCTAGAAAAGAAGAGAACAAACCAAGGAGAGGTACTCAACCACGCTCACCTCTGCAATTGTGGTCTCCATCCAGCTCGTACCCACTCTCGCAAGAGCATCCAAATGAACCAGTAGAGTCGACACAAGTAGCGCCACTTCCACATCTGTCGAGGCTCCGCTCGCACTCATCGACGTCTGCAGACAACCACAGAACGAAACACAGCAAGGGAGGAGAACGGCATGGCCACAAGTCTTTCCTCGTGAAAGGAGACTGCAGGGGGGGGCAACCCCTGCAGGTGTCCTTGCAACACTTTCAGTTCCCCTTTCCCCACTATTGTCGCCAAGTTTACAACTCTCTCTCTCTCTCTCTCTCTCTCTCTTTCTACCCATACACTACCTGCCCCCCAGCCTCTTTATGAGACTTACTCTCACAGTCATTCGCTCCATCCAGTTCGTACCCACTCTCGCAAGAACATTCAAAAGAGCCGGCAGAATCGTTGCAGGTGGCGTTCACACCACACGTGTCCAGACCCCGCTCGCACTCATTGATGTCTGCATTTGGGTAGAGCGAAGGTCAGAAAAGGCAGAGGCCACAGACGGTGTAGCTCCAGGACCAAAAGAAAGAAAAATGCATTTCCCATTCCGTTCTAAGAGATACAAAAAAGAGGACCTCCGAACATTTCTTTTCTTCCCTTTTCTTTCCGAGAGGTTCGAAGAGATACCAAAGACGCCTTCTCTTTGCTTCCCTTCCGCTTCTTCCTCTTCCCAGACTTACTCTTGCAGTCGTTCTCCTCATCCAGTTCATACCCCCTCTCGCAGGAGCACTCGAAGGACCCGTCTGAATCGATGCACGTGGCGTTCACACTGCACGTGTGCAGGCCGAGGTCACACTCATCGATGTCTGCACCACAGAAGCACACAGCTCGAAAGAAAGCCCGTTGATTCTCTGATCAATTTGATCCCTCTCCATGCAAGAACCTCCTGATGAAGCCTTTCTTCCAAGGAACAGAAGTCAAGCTGGCGCCTCTCCAGACACTCAGCAGAAGACCGCACGCATAGGATGAAAGGAGAGTGCACTATCATTGCCGACAGTAGATGCATGGTGAGACAGGACAGATGCCTGGGAGCTAACGAGAAGGAGTGAAAGCTCTTCAGCAACCAACTCAGAGTGATCGTCAGACCGGCGCAGACAGAGGAGGCAGATGAAGCGTCGAGAATCGAGGCAGAACAACCAAATCACAAACAACCAAGACAGGAAAACCGACTTTTGCAGTCGTTCTCCGCATCCAGCTCATATCCACTCTCACAACTGCATTCGAAGGAGCCTTCTGAGTCGACACAGGTGGCGTCAGCACCACACGTGTCAACACCCAGCTCGCACTCGTTCAAGTCTGCACAGCAAAAGTAAAAGAAACTCAAGCATGACGAACTGCCCCATCGCTTCGCTGTCTCTCGGTGCAAGCATAGTCAACCAAGAAAAAGACTTGCATGAACAATCAGGTTGGTCCAAAACCCTTTTTGTGGGCTTTCAAGCATCCAAGTTTGCCCTGAATGTAGGACTTCTTCTTCTCCACACGCTGGTGCAGTCATCCGTAAAATCAGGGAACGAAAAGAGAGGGGGGAGACAAAGGGGCCTGTCCGTTTTGACGAAACCTCCCTGTGACCAAGAATGACTTCTTAGCATGAATCGTGACTCCACCTCTCTCTCTCTCTCTCTCTCTCTCTCTCTCCCCCCCCCTCCCCCTCTCTGCCTGTCTCTCTCTCCCTCTCTGCCTGTCCCTACTGACTGACTCTCACAAGAAGGCCGCTCCCCCACCTCCCCCCAAGAGGGGACGGCACGAGGGGACCCTCGCGGCATCTCCTCCGAGGGGGGCTCACAGGAGACGCCCGCCGCCCCCCGAAGCTCAAAACCGTCAGGGCAAGAGAACACAACGGAATCCGCAGCCCTCCACTCCGTCACTCCGTCAACGCCCCCCACCTCCCTCCCGTCAGCGATGAAAAACTCTGGAGTCATCACCAGCTCACTAGAGGTCCATCCCGACCAGGGCACTGTTCCCGTGCACTCCCTTCCTGCACATGCATACAGGGTTCAGATGACACCCCATCTTTACGGCAGCACTGGAGTCTGCTTGCAGGGCGCGCTGGAAGATGTGAAGAAGGAAAATGACGGAATAGATGAGACTCGTCATAGGAAAGGGTGGCTGAAGAAGAGGCGGGGCACGGAGAGAGCCGGGTGAAGGGGACACAGATGAGGGACAGACCTACCGATGCAGTGCGTGTCGTTGAAGGACTCGAACCCAGGGTCGCATTGGCACAGGAAGCTGCACGGACAGGCACAGGGCAGAACAGGGAGTGGGGGTAGGAAGCAACTTGCCGTCTCGTGTGACTCGTGTAGAGAAGACGAGTGCACAGGGCAGAAGAGGAGAGCCCACCTGCCCACAGTGTTCAGACACGAAGTGTATGTGGCACATGTGTCCGTCCCGGAGCCGCACTCGTCCTCGGGCACACCTGCAAGGATGTTGACAACCGCAAAGGGGAGTCATGTTATGACACCACTATCTGCTAAGAAGGTCAAATGTGTGATCCGACTATGGCTGCACCATGGAAAGGTGCATCTACTTACTTTGGCTGTGTCCCGTTTGTACAGCAATGTGGAGGAGAAGCCCGAAGAGGGCCCTCCTGGTAGTCAGAGGCATCGCAGATCAAGAAGTGATCAGATAGTCACTCTTTTCTGAAGCCAGTGCTTTGTTCGTCGCTCAAACAACAGCGGTGCGTCTGGGGGCTGTTAACCTCCCTCCTTTAGAACATCAGGACGACAGGGACGACTCTGCACCTGTCAAGCTCGGTTGGATCATGTTCGATCACTCTGCACGCGCCGCCAAGCAAGCGTTTCAGGGAGATTGTGGGAGCGCTGATTCAAACGCTTGATGAAGATGAGGCCCCGGCACAAATCGCAAATTTGAGAGCGCAGCGGGCGGCGGGCCTGATCGGCTATGATCCGCCCGGTTTGCTGCCGGGGCCCGAACGGCGCGCTGGGGGCCATGCAGCATAACCCGCGCTTCTCACAAACTCTCTCTGCTGCAGACCCAAAGTATATCGATAGACGTTTGCTCCAATCTTGAAACAAAAAGACTCAGCACAGAGTGCCAAGCTGCCTAAGCTGCCGTCCCTGAAGAGAGCAGTCGCTTGACTGACGGAAAGAGCCAGTTGGAAGCCTATACAAACGTACACAGTGTCGAAGAACTCGAAGAAAAAACAGCCAATAAGTCTTGTCCGCGGTCCTTGCCCTCAACCTCCTCTCGACTTGAAGTTCCATCATGACTGACAAGTGGAAGATCCGGATGGACGCGGACAAGACTGACCAGATAGAGCAGGCCCAACGCGATGGTCAGTAATAAGGTCACTGTAGAGTCAGTCAGGCACAAAATATATGTATATCAAGAACATGCAGCCTTCTCCAACATCATGTTTGTCTGACCTTGATTTCACATCGTTTGCTTCTTCTAGCTTCGTTTTCCAAGCAGCAAACAGTAAATCGCATGAAACCGCTAGATGAAGCCGTGCCACTGCATACGAAACGCCGCGCAGTCCTCGTCTGTGGGATTACACGTTCCACGCACGTGACTCTGTCGGACCTAGCTTTACTGTCCCATAGGGCTTCATACCCCTCGACAACCTTTTCCTTCTCTGTTGCGTGCAGACATCAGGGCACAGGAACAAGAAAACCAAGTGCACAACTCAAAGAACAGTGGGTCAACTGAGTAGATCGAAGAACTGTTGTCTTTTTTTGAGAGAGTCCATTAAACGATCTTCAAGAGATAGAAATGAATGCATATGCGTGAATTGATGCAGTCTCGTCAAGAGAAGGCAGAGGAAAAGCGCCAACCCTGGGGGGTTTTTGGAGACGCCGCGGTGGAGTCAGAGGAGTCCTACCTGTCAACCGACTCGGACGTCTCCTTGTTGGCTTCTTTCGTGCCTGAGGCATTCTCTTCTTGCTTTTCATCTTCTTCCTCTGCGCCGAAGAGAAAGCCGACGAAGAAGGCAAATTGAGAAGAGGGACTCGGAAGAGAGCGTCACTCTTCCTGTCTTAAAGTTTCTTTCCAGTTTTGTTTTTCATCGGCTTCCTTTTTTTTGATATCTTTCTAGATGTCTTTTTTTGCTTTCTGAAGGTCGCAGTCGTTTTGACCCAATTGATCCCCCTTTGCGTTTCCCCTTATTTTCCGCCTTTTTTTCAAATAAATTGGTGCAGAGGACAATTCGATTGGTCCTCGAGAAGGAGCCTCGAACGCTTCTTGGGTGTCCGGCGGCCCTGTGGCGGGGAGGAAGCGGGTGGAGAGAGGGAGACGGACAGCTCATGGAAAGAGATGACGAAGGCAAACTTGGAGGCAAAGAGAGATAAGGAGCTTGAGGAGCTGGAGGCTCGGGTCCTTGGTGCAGGAGGGTCGGCTGTCCGACAACAGGCCCCCTTTGAGTCTGTTCTTCTTCCCTCCCGAGTCCTGAAGGAGATGGGGGGGGGGGAGTTCAACCCCCTGACAGGTGGCACTAAGTTCAAGCGAGATCTCTTCTTTCGAGGACTCCAAAATTCAACTTTCCGGGGCACTGTGCGGGGCCTGCAGATCATCGAGACGGAGAAGGTGTGGGCAGACTGCAAAGAGAAAACCCCCCCGAGTTTCGGTGAGTCGATCAGCTAGCTGGTCGGGGGCCCGGGTGTGTGGGGGGCAACATTTCTTTCTGCCTGTGTTTTTGTCCGGCCTGTCGATCCATCAATCCTTTTCTGTGTGTAGGGGGGTGAGGGAGAGGGTGAGTGGGTGGGTGTAAAAACAAAGCACGACTGCAAATGGTGAAATGAATTCCGTGCAGAACGGAAGGAGTCACTGTGCTCTGCAGGTGCCGACCTTTTTCGATCATGTGCACCCACTACATTTTCTTGTTTTTCGCTACGCCGTAGTTGCCTTTCTGGCCGGAGCGTCTGTCTGTGTGATGGTATCTTCGAAGCTCTATTTCTCCCTGACTATTTTCTTTCCTGTTCGGCCCTGACTTTCAGAGAGTCAGACTGAGAGCATGCAGATAACGGGACAAAAGCAAATCGCATGCACGAAGGCTTTTTATTTCTCTGCCTTCTCGTCCGTCGATCCTTCTCGATCCTTCCACGTTTGAATTCCCATCTGCAGGAGACTTTCGGGAGAAAATTTTCGGGCTGACGTCTCTAGCTGCTTGGACGCTCTGCATGGAATGTGATGACGAACAACCACGAGGCTCTGGGGGGGATTCACGGGACGCCTGGGGTGTGCGGTACAAAGGCGAGGTCGGTCAGGTCTTTTTTATTCACGTCTTTCTTTCTTTCTTTCTGTGTTTTTTTTTTTTTTGTTCATGTCTTTCTTTCTTCCTTTCTTTTTGTCTGTCTGTCTGTCTGTCTGTCTGTCTGTCTGTCTGCCTGCCTGCCCGCCTGCCTGCCTGCCTCCCTGCCTGCCTCCCTGCCCACGTTGTTTGAGTTTTTGTTCTGCTCGTTTATCTTTGTTATTTCTTTCTTTTTGTCTGCTGTGTACATCTAGTGTTTGCATGGAGAAAACGAGGGAGAAGAAGAAGCGTATACTCTGACTGTCTGTTTTCTTGTCTCTCTCCCTCTCTCTCTCTCTCTCTCTCTCTCTGTGTGTGTGTGTGTGTGTGTGTGTGTGCGTGTCTGTGTCTGTGTGTGTGTGTGTGTGTGTGTGTGTGTGTGTGTGGTCCGTCCCGGACCCGCGTTCGTTCATTCGATCGTTCTTTTTCTTTTTTTGCTGCATGATCATTCCTTGCATGCAGAACCCTGGAGAGGAGGGAATTCGTGCAATTGGAGTTACTGAGGAGAATCTGTTTCTGGGAAACAAGACTTTTGAAGTCCTCTTTCAGGGGAGCGATGAAGAGTTCGTCAGTCGATCAGACAGTTTTGGCATCCCGGCCGGAGGGCTCCCTTTCCGTTCCCCTCTTTGCTTTTTGTGTGTGCGAAGAAGCTTTGCATCTAGCTGTCTCCATTTGATGCATGTAAGTGAGTACAAAAGTGTAGCAGCATGAATACTCGACACATTGATCCATCCAATGCACTTGTGTGCTGGATACTGGGGACATTTGTGCCCTCTGATTAAATTCAGAAGCATGCAGTGCCACACATTTTTTGTCTTCTTACTTCGTAGCTGAGTGCGGGCGTTTGTAATCATTGCTTTGGTTTTTTGTGACAGCATCAATTAGCCTTACAGTATGTATGACTCCGCTTCCATATCTGCCTCACAGATATCTGACATGGACGAACATGATCGTCAGACACACGCAATGGAACTTCGCGTCGCCAGAGAGTCCGGGGGGGGTTCAAATCCTGGAGGGGAAAAAGGCTTCCCCACTGCGGCGTTGACGACACAGAGTCAGTCAGACAGAGCAGACTGATGCAAACGGGTCCCTTCAATGCTCCCCGTTCTTTTGTCTGTGTACGTACGTGTGCGTGCGTGCGTGCGTGTGTGTGTGTGTGTGTGTCTGTGAACCTCTTTCTGCGGTTCACAAGGTGGCGCCGCTCCACTTCCGCTTCTTCAGGTTTGCATCATGTCTTCCAGTTCTCCCCTTCCACTGCCTCTTGATCCGCCTCCTTCTTTCTCTGTCATCATCCTTGTCCATGTCATTCTGTATGTTTTGTTAGAGGGTGGTTGATGAAATTGCTAATTGTATAGTTCGCAAGAGGTTGAACGCTCTTTTGGTTTTTTAGAGATTGTGAAGCTTGCATGCAGCCTTTTGTCCCTTCGTTGTTGTCTCTTTGTTTTCCTCCTTGTCTCTGTGATTGGCTGAACATCTGTAGGTGGTTCGCTGAGTCAGGGGAGAACGCCGTCCTTGTTTTTTCTGTTGCAGGATCCACAGAGAGCCCCAAGAAAGCTTTCTACTTCCTTGAACTTCATTCAAACAAACAAAAAATGTCTGACTCTTCTCAAAGGCGTTCCGGTACAGCTCCACAAACGATGTCACTAGTTAGATCAAAAATCATTTCGGTAACAGAAAAATTAGCAAGAATTAAAGTCGAAAAGCCCAGCCGCGTGCGCAATCTTTTGACGTTATGATTTTGATTCCATATAGAAAAGAAGTCTTCTTATTCTGAAAATTCAAACACTCACTCGTCTAGAAAAGTGATAATTGCAATTTTGATACGCTGGGGAGAGAAAGGATTCAAAGGAACATACACCTTACAATGTTAATGTGCGGGGTTTGTAAAAAGTTAATAAATCTATATATAATATAACTTCAATAATAAGTTCAATTCTAATTAAATTGTATTCTTCAAGCACCGTTAGTGACCTGCGGTAACCTGCGGAACGCTAAACGCCTACTATAAGCCGGCCAATGGCGATGGCGCTAATGATGATACATGATAATAATACTTATATAATAACTTTTCATTGATGTTAATTTAAACTCACAAATCGTAATACACTTTTGAAATTCCATATGAGAAGTAAATTAACAGATCATACAACTAAGCAATTAATAAGATAGTACAGGGTAAACAATTGACTGTAGCTTGTAAAGTGTTGACCTGATCTAGGAACGCCTATGAGAATAAGCCATAGTCTCAGTCCCTGGTCAATCATTCACATGCAGTCTATAAGAAAAATAACTGAGAGAATAAGGTAAATAACTCAATTTCTCTAACAATTTCTTAGCTCAATTTCGCTCATAGTGAGGCACATGCAGTGACGCAAGCGTTGTATGCTATACGTAGCTGTGCCAGGCCTGTTAAAGGCCTTTAAAAAATAGGGTCGGCACCCCCTAAAACGCCAACCCTTACATATGTAAAGGTATGATTTTCTTGGTTCGGGGGCCAATTCTTCAGGGTCAGGGGTCGGCAAATACATATAAACGCCGACCCGTTTAATAGGCCTGAGCTGTGCAAATACCTATGAGTATATGTTTTAATATGTTTATAGAGAAAGGATACACAAAGGGGCTGAAAAAACCTTCTTGTAACACTAAACTATTTCAGCAAAAAAAAAAACTTTCTCTATTAAAAATGTCAGAAAATATATCCAAATAACTATACATTTCATTTTCCGTGAACAGTACAATCAAACGTTTTATAAGGCGTTGTTTGAGGGTGTAGCTTGAATTAAATTTAAACGATGGGTGCGGCGCCGTATCCGGGTATCCCCGGGCGGCAACCGGCCCGCCGCGGGGCCGCCGGGCACCCGCCGGGCAGTGGGCACGCGCTGATGCACGTACTGACGTACGTACATGCAGTTGCATACCAGGAGGAACAGCGCCCCTGCAATTCTCAAAGCAAAGAATTTGAAAGAAAGAGCTTCTCCTCTCCTTTGCATGACGGGAAATCATCCGAATTCACCAGAATCATGCAGGCAGAAGGCAAGGTGAAAGCAGGTGACAGTTACTTCTTTCCAGATTTTCCGCTTTATGAAAGTTTGAATCCAGAAGGCTGCGCACGTTTCTATCAGGCTTTGGAGGGGGCCTAATTCGACTCCGGGGAGGGAAAAGTGCTTATGAATCAGAACCGAATCGACCCTCACCAGGTGTTCTGTTTTGCACTTTTTAGCTTGTATTCCTAAGAAAAAGGGTGTTTCTAATGTCCCAGCAGAAGCTATGAGACGGCAGCAAGGCAGAAGAGGAAAGGGGAAGGGAGGGTCTTGGCAACGAAGCTCCTTGGGGGGGAAGGATGATGGGGACGAAGAGGAAAAGACAGACGAACTCAGGCAGTTCGGCCTTCACCGGAAAGTTGTGAAAGCCTACAGGGAGAGGGGACTGAAGTCCCTTTACGATTGGCAGAGAGATTGTCTTGCGTCTGAGGGAGTTCTGGATGAGGGGAGGAACTTGGTGTACTCTGCTCCGACAAGCGGAGGTGCGTCTCCTTGATTGATTGTGTCGGAAGAGCCGTCTCTGTATCCCTTCTTTCCCTTTAAACATTTGAGGCAGAGAAAAAAGAAAAGCGACGGCAGTATGTGTGGCAACAGTGCACCCCCTTTCGTTCTCATTCAACAACCATAAACGGATGTCCATCTACAATTCACAGCCCTTACAGAGGCTCTTGGAGGCGCTCACGCACTTCCTTCACCTTATGGCCCCGGTCTACATGAGGCCTGGATTGAGTTACATCCATGATCTGAACCCCTAATTGCATGATTACGTGCAGGCAAGACTCTGGTGAGCGAGATTCTAATTTTTCGGCACCTCTCCACTCGGAAAGAGGATGACAACAGCGCCGCGATGCTTGTGCTTCCGTTCGTGTCTGTGGTGACAGAGAAGGAACAGACCTTGAGGGGCATAGCGGCTGCTGCAGGATGGAAGGTGGCGGGGTTCTACTCTGGATCCAAGGCGGGGTTGGATGATGACTTCGATATCGCAATCTGCACAATTGAGAAGGTGATTTTTGGGGGGTCTGGATGGAACGTTCCGTGTGACTGTCTGGCATCTGCTTCCGTTCCGACTACACCTACAGCTACAGAGGCCCTGCTGCATTAGAGCTTTGGTTGGGTTTGTGCCTGCGCGTCTCCGTCTCTGTGTCTGTAACGGTTTTCGCCTTTCCCTTGTCCTCCCTGATTGTTTTCTCCTGTTTTATATTCACGGTGGTGCGATACGTATGCTTCCTTCCCCGAAAGTGTTCAGTTTCCTGTCTATTCACGTTGTTCTGCAGGCGAACATCATAGTGAACCGACTGATTCATCAGGGAACGTTGCGGGAGAGGCTGGCATTGATTGTCATAGATGAGCTCCACATGGTTGGAGACGCGCAAAGAGGGTACCTGTTGGAGTTGGTCCTCACCAAGATTCTGTTCTTCAACTATCCGGACGATGCCAAAGAGAACAAAGAGGGGAAAGACAAAGGGGGGAAGGAGGAGGAAGGGATCAGTCAGCAAAGAGAAGCCGCCCCTCTGTGTCAACGAGGGGGGAGGATGAATTCCTTTCTGATGGATGCCGATGAAGAACCGTCAGCTGTCGTGGCATCGAACAGCAGAACAAAAACTACAGTCGGAAAGCAGATGAATAAACTTGTTCAGGTATGAGAGAGAGAGAGAGAGAGAGAGAGAGAGAGAGAGAGAGAGAGAGGCCAATGAAGATTTGAATCTAAGTGCAACAGTCAAAGGAACAGACAGATTCATTCAAGTGCCATGAAAGGGGTGTGTGACGACGTGCAGGCAGGCAGGCCCCCTTTCCCTCCTGTCCTCCTTGCGGCATGCCTCTCTGACTTTCCCGTTCCCTGCATGCATCCCCTAATTTCTTCGATGCTCCTTCCCTCCCTCCCACGCATGCATCTTCCTTCGGCGTTTTGGACTTGAGAAAGCCCCTCTGGGTTCGCCAAGCTTCTCCCCACCCTTTCTTCTTCCGTTCCTGTCTGCTCCGCACCTGTTCGCAGATTGTGGGCATGTCTGCCACCCTGCCGAACATTCGTGAGGTGGCTCGATGGTTGCGTGCGTCATGCTTCGAGAGCGCTTTCCGTCCCGTTCCTTTGAAGGAGATGCTGGTGGTGGGTGGGAAAACTCTGTACGTGAAACCTTCTCACGAGCAGATGAAGGAGAGGGGAGGGGGAGAGGTGAGAGCAATACAGTGGCCTGATGACTGGACGGTGCAAGAACAAGGGAAGGAGGCAGACGGAAAAGGGACAGGCGGAGTTGACGCAAAGATCGTCAAGTCCTCCTCTCCCTTCTCTCTCTCTGAAGATCCCGACGGTCTCCTGCAGGCTTGCTATGAGAGTCTCCTGAGGAACGACCAGGTACGTCGGTTTCTTTGCGCACTTTCTCTCATACTGATTAGGTCATGTCTTTGACCTGCATTATGTACGTACAACAAGAAGTGAATACAGAAGACCAGCACCCTGTGAGAGCCTCTTCAGCAGATAACGGACGGAATGGGTTGCCTAACTGATGAAATGAAAAAGGAAGGGAGGGAATGAGAAATAGAAGATGTCTGCTCTCGATCTTACTGGCCGCACCTCTGTGTCTGTCATGCCATGTCTGGTTGGATCATCCTTCTGGATGTGAATTGAATTCAGTGCTTTGATCGTTCCGCTTTGGAAGGGAATGAGGGGTCCTCGTCTCCTTCCGCCATTCGGGGGAACTGCATGCTCGTCTCAGCTGCTGCATCTGTGCGTGCGTGTCTGACAGACGGTGTTTGTGTTATACTGTCCCCTCCTGCCTATGCCATTGTCTGTTGCTTGCTCTGTGCACGTGTGTGTGTGTGTGTGTGTGTGTGTGTTTGTTTGGTCTTCGTAGGTGTTGGTGTTCTGCCCTTCCAAGAGGGAGTGTGAGGTTGTTGCGAAGAGAGTCTCTCTAGCCCTTCCCGACAATGCACTTGAGTCCTCCAGGGAGGGCGGAAAAGGGTGTCCTTCTGAGGTCCCACCCCTTCCCTCTCTGGAAAAAGAAATTCAGGAAAGCAGAAACAGAGCAGTGGCAGCCCTGCGAGGTCTGCCTTGCGGACTGGACCCCACTCTCGCCGTCTCTCTCCCTCAGGGCGTCGCTTACCACACCTCGGCTTTGACAGTGGAAGAGAGGAGAATAATCGAGAACGCATACAGGTCGGTCGATTTTGTTCTCCTTATTTAGAAAGCACTTCTCCGGACGGCTTCTCTCTCTCTCCAGTCTGCTTACCATTCTCGCCTTCCTACTGGTTCTCTCTGTCGAACAATGTTGCTTCTGTTCTTCTTTCGTTGTGACCTCGAGAAGCCTTGAAGATCCTTTTCTTCCCCTCTGACTATGTGCAGGAAAGGGGCGATTCGGTTGATTGCCGCAACCTCCACTCTGGCGGCAGGAGTGAACCTTCCGGCAGGGAGGGTCGTGTTGAAGGGTCCCCGCATCGGCATTGAGAAGATGTGCAACAACAGATACAGGCAGATGGCGGGTCGGGCAGGAAGAGCAGGACAGAGGGAACGAGGGGAGGCAGTGATGCTGTGCAACATCCGAGACGCTCGGTGGGTCTCTGAAATGATGTGCGCAGACTCTGCGCCCCTCGACAGTTGTCTCTTGGAGGAGGTTCCGAGAGAGCACCTGGAAGGTGGTCAGACAGGAATGCAGCGGGTCGACACGGGGGGGGCATCGAGTGGGGGGGACTCGCCTTCTGCGTCCTCTGCCGCCTCTCCATGTGGAGGGGGGGCCTCTCCACCAGGAGGAGGGGGGTGTTCTGCAACTACAAAGGGGTCTGCAGCTTCATTTGATTCTGTGGCCTCTCACGGAAAGGGAAATGGAAAGGAAAAGGGAAAGGGGGTTCGTGGACTGGAAAGGCTTCTCGTGGTCAGTCGGTCAGCGGGGCGGTTTCCGCACCTGTGATTGTCGAAGTGTTCGTTTTCTGCGGTGTGAATATGTTGCACGTGAGTCGGCTTGTAGAGGTGTGATCGTGGTAGCCAGTCCTGAATTGAGCGCCTACAAGGATGCGTTCGTGTGCCCCTTTCTGTCGGGTCATGCAGTGCTGTCGCTGTGTGGATCGTTATACATTCATCTGATTTATTGAATTAGGAAAAGCAAAGAAAAAGACAGACGCCGATACTGTATGGTCCGTCTCTACCTGTGGGGGTGCTTTGGGTACGAGAAAGACCTGCTGTGGAGAGACAGGAAGAGAAGTATAGGCAGACAATCGTCAAAACTAAGCGGCAGTTTATTTGACTTACTCCATTTCTGGCGTTGTACTGCTCTCATTCATGCGTCCCTTCAGGATGTCCTGACGGTGGCTGAGTGTCGGATCGGGAACGACGAGCTGTTCCGACTTGCCCGGAGTACGCTCTTGTTTTCCCAACTAGAGAGCAGGGCGCTCTCGAGGACGCAAATGGGTGGGGAGAGTCAGGAGGACTCTGTGGAAAGGGAGGATGAGGGAGGAGCCAGTCCGGCAGGAAGTGTACAGACACAGAAGGGGAAGGAAAGCACTGGTGGATGGAGACTGGGTGTGTTTGTCGCCTTGCGAGACGCACTGCGGGCACTGATGTCTCGTGGTCAGGTCCGTCCTGTCTCTTCTCTCGCTGTGTGAGTGCATGCATGAGTCTGCATGCCGTCAGAAGTTCCACGATTCGTGGTCGTCCCGTCTTTCCTGCGTCGCGCCTTTTTAAACAGTTTGAGCGTGAATCTTTCTGATAAAGAATGTTGAATATCTAAAGACACGCAAAGTAGACAGATCGCCCTTTCGCAGTTCGTCCCAGGTATTCGTTTTTTCTTTCATTTAATGTCCAGTAGACGTCTGCACAGTTGTACTGTCTACCCCCCCATTTCGTTTCGCGTATTTCTTCTCCAGGTCATTCAGGAGGCAGCAAGAACCTTCCCCCCCATTCCGGCCGTCTCGTCAGAAAATGGACCTGCAGGGGTTCCGGGGAAGGGTCCTCTGGGACGTGCGGGAGAGAGTGACAAGGAGAACGTGACGCCGGGGGAGCTGACAGAGACACAGCAAAAGGGAAAGCAGACCCAAGACAGCCAAGAGAGTGAGGCGGGGAGCGCTGAGAGCACTCCCAAGGTACCCGTGCCAGTGCCGACCTTTTCTGTGAAGGCTGTTGCAAGGGCATCGTGTGTCTCTGGCATGAGTCCCCAAGACGGGCTCTTCGTGGAGAAGGAACTGCGCAGAGCTGCCAAACGCCTCGTCAGTTGGTTTTAGTGCAGTCGTGGTAGTTTTTTCACGTACATGGACGAGCTCGTTTTGTTTGTGCGTGACCCAAAAGCCGTTTTGACTGTACATACCCCTCGAGCATACAGCAGGCTGTGTGTACGTCCAAACGCGCTCAGAAAAAATCACTATGTTGCCGCAAAACAAGCTGTGTCCTCTTGAGCCCTCCAGGGAATCTAGATTCAAAGCTCCACCCTCTCACTAAAGTGCCTTACCTTCAGTAGGCCTGCTTTCTCTTTTGTTTCTTTTTCTTCGCTTGGTTCCCCCCTCGGTGTCTGAAAGAAGTCATCCAGATGTCTTCCGTCTTAACCAGCGACTCATCAAAAGTTTCCTTTGTTTGCAGGTCCTGAGAGCAGACCTTCACCTCGTCTACCTGGTCGTCCCTCTCCAGCCAAGCTTCCCGCTCCGATGGGAGAAACTGGCACAGTGCATGCAGAGATTGAGCCAGCAGGACTGGAAGGTTGTGGAGTCAGTCGGCGTTCGCACGGACCTGGTGATGCAGGCCCAAGCTCAGGGAGGAAAGCTGGAAGAGAGGCATGTGCCTCCAGAAGATTTGCGAAGGTGCCACAGGCTGTACGCGTCCTTTGTGCTGACGCTGCTTCTTCAAGAAGCTCCCGAGGAGAACGCAGACAGAATCGCCTCAAAGTTCGACCTCTCGAGGGGAGACATTCAGAACCTCCAACAGAGCACACGGGTCTTCGCAGCCATGGTCGCAGTCTTCTGGTCCGTCTGCATCTCGGATCATTTTTGTTGTCTCTTGCTCTGCAATTCCCAATTTCCCTCTACAGCAAGCAGGTCATGCACAGTCAAAACAACGAGAAGGAAGAACAATGCTCCCTCTTTTTATTCCCACGACTGATCAAACACAGTCGCACACCCTGTGTGTCAGCTCTTCCTCGCCAGTAATGTGTTTCTCTCCGTGTGTCTTCCTCTATTTTCCAGTACCCTCATACCCTCCTTTCCTCTGGCCATGCAGCGAAGAGCTTGGACTTTTGGCCCTGGCTGCGGTGATCCGAGACGTGAGGAAGCGTCTTCACTTCGGGAAGAAGGAAGAGCTGCAGGCACTGATGACGATTGAAGGGGCCACTGCAACCCTCGCAACGTCAGTCAGTCAGTCAGTCAGTCAGTCAGTTAGTCAGTCAGTCAGTCAGTCAGTCAGTCAGACAATTAGCGATGCAATCAGTGAGCCACTCGGTGAATGAGTCAGACAGTCCGACAGACATACAGCCAAACAACGTCTACAGACGCAATACTCCCTCGATGGATGCAGACAACTTGTCAGTGAAGGGAGATCGAGCCTGTCTCCTGCTGTTACTGGAAAGGGAAGCGCACTGCTTCTTTCGCTTTGTTTCAGCACTCCATCAAGCCGGTCGCCATAAATGACGATTCTTCTGAGTTTTAGTCTCTTCCTGTGATCGCTGTGCATCCATCCATGCGTGCAGTGTCCTGTACGATCTCGACATGCGCACTCCCGCCGATGTCCTGGCATCGTCAGATAAGGAGCTCGAGCAGGCTGTGCGTCTGTACTTCAAGCGGCTGGAGGGAAATCGACTTGGGAGACAGACAGCCTCAAACTCAGGTCCCCGAAGGCTCCCAGGGCCACAATCGGGAGGGACCCACCGGCCCCCTCCTGTTCTCCTTCCCACAGGAGCAAAGCGCCCAGCAACGGCAGCAGGAATGCCTGTGCCCCCTCGGCCCGGTGTCCTTACTGCGTTGCAGCCTGGTGGGGGAGTCGCGTCTGTTCAAACCGGCCCCTCTCAACAGGAGGAGAGCCCATCCTCTGAGGGTCCGGGTGCGATTTCTGTCGTCAGTGGGGGTGGAGGGGCTGCCTCAGGGGGGAAAGAGGGGGTGAAGGATTCGTTCTCAGAGCAGTCGTGTGATGGGCAGGTCGTGTCTGTGTTCGCAGCTCGGCTGAGAAGTGGAGCTCGGAAAGCGGTCAGTCGACTTCACGCTGAGAGAGAAGGCAGGTCGATCGAAAAAGACGAAACAAGACACAGACACAAACGCACAAATCTTGCCTCCCTCCTTCCAGAAGAATAATGGAGAGAGAGAGAGAGAGAGAGAGAGAGAGAATTTGGGACAGTTGTTCTTCCTTTTGCCCTTCAGCGTCCTTCTCTCCCTCACTGTCCCCTCGCCTCCCCCGCCCTTACATTCTCTTTAGCGTGCCGCTTGCTCAGTATCCGTCTGGCACCTTTCCCTCCATTCTCTTCGTTCTTTCTTGTGTCCTTCTACCAGGCAGGAGAACATCGGAGACAGTTGCTGGTGACGGCACGAGGAAAAAAGAAAAAACGATACGGGCCCAAAGGAGATGATGAGGAAGAGGAAGACGAAGGCATTGTTCTCTTTGCGGGTGCCTCCTCTTCCTCCTCTTCCTCTCGCCAGAAGGGCGAGGACAAAGCTGTGGTGTCTGCGAAGTCATTCAAGAGGGAGGGTGGGGGAGTGGGAGCAGCGGGTGACGATGAGATGGTGGACGTCCTTGCAGATCCCTCTCCTGAACCCTCCCAGGGATTCAGGGGATTGGCAGGAGGGGGGCGTTCTGCAGTTCCTCTGGCTGTCCATGGCCACCACAGCCAGGGAGTGGATCCGGTAGGACAGAGACACGGAAGAGGGGGGAGGGGTGCTTTCGGTGGCATGGGGCAAAGAGGTCAAGACGGGGGGGGCGGGGGAAGAGAAAGGGCAGAAAAAGCAGGAGTTCCTGATCCGAACAGTACAGCACCGTTTGCTTCGGCACTGCAGCACCACGCGACCGTCGCTTCATCAACACAGACTGAAAGAAGGGCCTATCCAGAAAATGGGAGGGGAGGGGGGTTCGGGATTGATGACATGAGAGGGGACGTAGATGATGCATGGGATGAAGAATGTCGGATGGTTGAAGTTGTACAGGAAGTAGGAACGGGGTCCGCGGGAAGCGGTAGAGAGCAAACGGGACCAAACAATCCTCCGTCCTCTTCCACTCACGCCCCTGCCATTCAAGTTTTTCGGGTGAGACAACCGCACGATCCCGGCGCAATGGGCCCTCACAAAGCCACAGAACCCAGGCACAGACAGCACCTTGCGGAGGGTCTCCAGGGAAGGGGAAGGGAGGGGCTGGGGACAAATGAGATGATGCCCGCAACCATCGGAACGTTCAATTCGTCAACTTGCGGTCCTGTTCAGAACCCACTCGTGTCTTCTCTCTCTGCCTCCATCGCTGAAAAAATTCCTACAGGGAGTGAAAGCCCGGGGTATGGGGGTCCGAGCAGTGTCCAGCATCTTCCTGCCGGCAGAAATCCCACCCATCGCTCAGCATTTCAAGAAAACCCAGTACCCACCAACCCCACCACCGCCCCCCTCGATTCTTCTTTCTGCTCTGCCCAGATGTGTCCGTCGGAACCTTTGTGTGACGGGCTCGAGAGGCCGAATTCTGCAGACGGTCTGCCAAGTCTCTTCTGCTTTCAGTTTCCCCAAGTCGCCTCTCTGATTGCCTGTACGGACGATCGGGTCTCTGTGCCCTTCCCTTCACATGCCGTCATGCCCCCCTCCGCTTGCCCTGCCCTCCCTCTGCTCAATCTCATTGAAAGACCTGGAGGAGGCACCTGGCAGGCTGCCCTCCCTGATGAAGTCATCAACACGGCACAGTCCGATGGACAGCATCGCGTTCGTCCAACAGCACTCGTAGCGGGGGGGGAGACGGCTGCGACCGTGGTGGCAGGGGGAGAGGTAGGGGGAGACCTCCAGGAGACTGGCGCGGCAGGTGCTGCGCTATCCAGGGTTGCCGATGTCCTTACAAGAGTCAGTTGACAATGCAAGAGAGGACGAAATTGCCAAGCGACAGTGTTGTGGGTTGAATGTTCCCTTGTCTGCCCGGGAAATGAACTGAGCCCTTGCTGCAGAGCGGTGTGCCTGAAAGTGGCTCATGAATCCAGACAGAGCAGCCAGAGTTTGCGTGTCAGATGGATTGACAGAGAGGCCGAACAAATCCACTTGCACGAAACAGGTTTTCGTGCTCGGTGAAAGTGGGCTGGTGAGAGATGTCACACACTTTATGTACATGCATATTGCGTGCATGGATACGGATACGATATGATCTGCATGCATGAACTGTGCAGGTCGGCAGAAGGTCCGTGAGAGATGCAGACAGGGAGGTGACTCGACAATCTCTTCCCTTCCATCCTGAGGGTTTCACCGGTGGTCCATGCACTCTGGAGAAAGGCCATCACCCCATTGTGCCTGTACTGAAGAATGGGGAATTTCTCTCTCAGGCGGACAGGCCCGGTGATTCGGGTCGTCGGTGGAGTCTCCAGAGTCTGCCTGCATTGCTGAGACGGGAGAAGCTGCATTGGGGGGCTTTGAAGGAAGTGGAAGGGGGGGTGAGGGGACAGAGGGACATCGGTGGTGCATCTCCCTGGTCAGGCAGCTCTGTCTCGCATCCCTACAGGGCGCCCCCCCATCCGCAGTCTGCCCCGCCGTTCCTCCCCGGCTCGGCTTCTGCTCTGGTAGTCCACACACCGAATTTTACTCCCGCAGCCTCTGCTCTCCAGACCCCCGTGAATGCAAACTTCAGTCGAGGAGCCTTTCAGCCCCCTTTCCCGCACCTGGAACTCACCCGCGCAGTTGCAAACGCGCTGCAACCACATCACCATCGCCAGCAGCAGCAGCAGCAGCAGAATCCACAGCAGTGCACGGACACGAATTTCAGACAACGGCCCCCCCTGCAGACCCCCCTTCACCTCCCTTCCTCTGCCTTCGCTTTGCCCTCTGCACTCGAAGGAAGTTCTCCCGTCGGAGCGCGGCAGGAGACTCAGAAGCGAGGCCGCGTGCCCGGTTCAGACAGGCCCCCTCAGTCTGATCCCATGCCGCCCCCAAGCCCCCTGCCGGTTCCTTTCCATCAGGGTGCAAAGAGGATCCGCAAGGATGTGCCTCTACAAAAAGAGAGAGAGAAAGAGCTGATGCCTGATGGTCCCGTCCCTCCCACTAGCATCAGCACGCACCCCCCCAGGAAAATCCCACCTATCCTCATCCCCGAGCATGCGGAGAATTCCTGGGTGGCAGCCAGGGGGGAGTTTGGGGGCGATCACAGGACGCCTGCAGACACAAAAGATACATCAGCCCTGCGGACATTATCTGTACCATGGAACTGTCCGTCTCTCCAGAGCCTTCTGGAGGGGTCGGCAGTCAGGAATGAAACTGTGCGTGTGGGTGAGTGCCTTGACACAGGCCTGACTGGGTCTCCAAAGACGTTTCGTGTGACTGTCATCCCCCCCCACGTGTTGGACCTCCGAGATCCTTCAAAGATCGACTCCCACACAAACGCGGGGTGGCATTCCTTTCTGGAGAAATTGAAGGCCGCATCCGTCCTAGCGCTCTGCCTTCCGTCCACAGGAAAGAGAAAAGCAGGGGAGGAGATGATGAGGCAGACGAAGACAAGAGGACCCTTACAGCCTTACCTCCCCGCTGAAGCATTAAAGGCACTGCAGGAAAAGAAAGGAAACGCGGGCGAACAGATTCCACCCTCAGACGAGCCAATCCCTTCACTGCTTGTGCTCTTTCCCTTCTGCGGCTCCTCATACACCTTGCTGCTCCCCCATGCCCGTGCAAGTGATCAACAGAGTCCCGTACCCTCAGCCTGCGACAGAGAAAGAGGAAGAGAAAGACACCCCAAAGTAGCGCATCAACAGTCGGACAGGCTCCGCCTTCCCAAGCAGATAGCCTCCTGGATGCGTGAGACGACCAATGTGGCCGTAGTTCCCGACGCGAAAGTTTTTACCAAGTCCTTTTTTTTCTCTTTTGGCTTCTCTCCAAAGTGTCACCTTTCAGACCCTGTGATTGCTTCATGGGTCCTTGATCCTGAAAATGTTGGGGGAGGGATGGAGGGGGAGCAAGAAGGGGCGGACGAGACGGCGGAAGACGACGCGCCCTCTGCGGCAGATGCAGGAGACGGTATCTTGCCCCTGAAGTGTTGCCGGAATTTTCTCTCCCGTTCGAACGTCCGTCTCCTTTTTGAAGTAGCCGCTCAAGCTGCTCAAAGCTCAAATCTTAGCAATGGAACCCGTCCCATTTCCTCTTCCCATGCTGCTCTTTCTTTGACACAAGTGAAGAGTTTGTGGGCTGTCGTTATGAGCCTCTCTGTGATGATGAACCGCATGGTCTCTTCTTCGCCTTCGTCGGAGGGAGGCAGCGGTGCAATGCTGTTCGCTTTCCGTGCCGTCGAGATACCCACGGCAGTCTTACTGGCTCGCATGGAAGCCTGGGGCATGCCCGTCCTCTTTGGCAGTGCTGCTGCAGAGCTGGAGGAGGCGGCGGGGACCAGACTGACTGCTCTTGAGGTCTGCCTCTCTCTCTCTCTCTCTCTCTGTGTGTGTGTGTGTGTGTGTGTGTGTGTGGTGTGTGTGTGTGTGTTGTGTGTGTGTGTGTGTGTGTGTGTGTGTGTGTGTGCGTGCGTGCGTTGATTCTATCTTGCTATTCCATCTTGCTTTGATATCGACTTTTGTTGCAGAGTGAACAATAGACGCAGACCGGCATCAGTAAATTGTTGATGGCCCGCCCCATTTGTTTTTTTTTTTCGGCCCTGCCCTTGAACATTACCTGCACAAGGCCCTTTCTTAATGCCGTCGAACGAACAGGCACAGGCTCATGCTGGACACGCGACCTCTCTTCTGCATGGGCTTTGGTGTCTCGCTGCCTCTTCATTCATCTACCTGCCCGCCTGCAGAAACTCGGACAGGAGATCGGGTCCCGTCCGGTCCGTTGGCTCTCTACTGAGGACGTCAATCACCTCTTGTTTCGAGACCTCGGGGTGCCTGCGCAAGTCGGCAGTGGAAGCGCCAAAGCTGGGCGGGGTGTGGGGAAGGGTTTGGGAAGCGGGCAGCGTGTGTTGCGGCGTGTGTTGTCGTTCCTGACTAGTCCTGAAGGAGCGTGCCGCATGAGTCTGCAGAGGCGGAGGATCGCGGGGATGGTCGCTGCGGCTGCAGTCATGTTCAGGTAGGCAGGAGAGATGGAGGGGCAAGATAGAAAACAACACTCAAAAAGGCGTGTGGGGTCAACGCAAATTGGAGGGATAGGGCTTGGGAGAACTTCGAGGCTCCAACCGGTTTTGGCTCTTTGGGCATGCAGGGAGTGCAGGCAGAGGCAGACAGAAAATATATTGTTAGGCATTTGAGAGGAAAGAATGGGACAGTTAGTTGGTCTGCATTGGGTCCGCTGGTACTTTACATTCCCCCTGCAAACGCATTGTGAGAGTGCCCGCTGCTTTCTGGTGGAATTCCATTTATGCTTTTCTTGTTTGGCTCCCCACATTCTTTTTTTTTTTTTTGGCAGGCGTGTCAGCAGTCTTCAGCAGAAGGTGCGCGCAATCAAAAAAGCTGCTGAGGAGAGTGCTGCGGACACTGCAAGGGACTCGGGCTGCCCTGCGTGTGGGTGTGGGGGAGTGGAGAGTCGCCGAGGGTCCGCACAGGGCGGGGAAGCGAAAGAAGGTTCTCCCTGTTCCTCTTCTCTGTTTCTCCCGTCGAGTCAGGGACCTCCAAGGATGTCTGCTCTGTCCACCTCCACTGAGGGAGGCGGGGAGCGGGGATGTGCTCTGTGTGGCAGGGCACAACCGCAGGGCTCTCTCCGCGTGCGGTCAGTCAGCGCAGTCAATCTGTGGGAGCAAGTTCTCTCTTTGGCTTTGTAGCTGTGCTCTGTCGTCCGGCCCGCTTTTCTTGTCATTTGCTCCTCTCCTGTCACCGGAAATGATGGGAGCGGTCCTGCCTTCGTCTAGTTGTTGGTGGAATCTTCTAACCGCTTGTTTTCATCTCTTCACTGCGATTCCATTGATGCTTGCAGGTGCACGTGGCTGCAGACCCACTCTGTGACAGGCCGTCTGCAGACCCGCTCCCCCAACCTCCTGTGTGTTGACCGTCCCTTCTCGATAGTCCGAAGGCCGCCTGTCTCGATACAAGAAGCAATAGAGGAAATGGGGTCCCTTGCCGAAGCAGCGGGGGCAGAAGGAGACGGAGACTTTCCCCCAGTGACACAGCAGTCTCAAGGCTTAGCATCTCAAGGAGACACAGCGTCGGTGGGGGGCAGGTCTTCGGCTTTCCTATCCTCTCGGGACGCCAGGGGCCCGCCAAGGTGGCACACCCGCCTGAGGTCTCTGATGAACTTCGAGCCGGGCTCAGTCCTCTCCCCATCGCACTCGAGGGAAGCTTCTGACAGGGCACTTCCGTTTGTTGTCTTTGCACGGAATGCGAAGAAAGAAGTAAGGGGGGGTGGGAGAAGAGGGGGGGTTCATGGAAATCAGAAAGGAGGGAAGGACATGGGGGGGGACGGACGGACCTGCGAGTTGGTGGAGGTGTGCATGACCAGGTCGATGCTAGATCCCTTCGCAGACACAGAACAGAATCCCTCTTCTTCCTCTTCTTCTTCTTCTTACCACTGGAAGAACAGGACAGGAGGAGCGCCGGAGTCAGGCCATAGAGGTACTCTGGCTGTTGATAGAAGAACTCTGGCTGACTACTGGAGACAGCAGGGACATGCGTATCCAGACGCAAAGGCAAGACGAATCCGGCAAGTCAGAGTGGCAGTGGAGGGTTTCGGAGGTCGTCAGACGGTCCTCACCTATCCTGCCGATCAGGTTTTCGTCTGCGAAGCTGCAGAGTCTCCCCGGAAGGATCTGATGGAGGAGCTGCGAGGAGTGTGGGGGTGGGAAGACCTGCAGGGAATGGGACTGGGGGCTCGATGCAGCAGCAGTAGCGGGGGGGGGTTCTCGCAACAGTCTGAACAGTCTCAGTCGCAATCGCAGCGTGGAAGTGAAAAGAGTCTCGAGGGAGGAGACGGGCGTGGGGGTCCTTTGAACTTTGAGCTAAATTTGCGTTCCCTGTTTGCGTGTGACTCCTCCATGCAGTGGGTTCTTGTCTCTTTGGACTTCTGCCAACTGGAGGTTGGTCTGCATGGTGAGGGAGCAGAAAAGAAGAGGGAGAGGAAGGAAGAGGACAGATGGAAAAGAAGAGAGCCACACACAAGGAACGACCCTCCTTTCTCCTTTGTCCGTTTTTCAACTCCGGAGGAGGGGATATTATATTGGAGCTCGTGTGTCTCGTTGTACTTCAATCGCAATCGCTGTCTCCGTCCGTTTGTATCTGTTTCTGCGTGTATGCTCTCTTCTCGTGATTCTACGTGTATTTATTCTTTTCCTTACGTCCTTGCTTTGCTTGCTTGCTTGATGCAGTTGCGTCTCCTGGCTCACTTCAGTGGAGACCCGCGTCTGTGCGAGCTGTTCGCTGCCGACAAGGACCCCTTTCTCCTCATTGCAGCCTCCTGGCTCCAGATAGATCCGGACGAAGTCACAGCCGAACAGAGGGCGGGGGCCAAGCGGCTCTGTTATGCGGTTGTGTACGGTATGGGATCGAAGAGCCTGGCGGAGGAGCTGGAGGGAGGGGGCTTTGCGTTGCCGCCTACTGCAGATCCCCTTGCTGGTCCTCGGGGAGTGGTGGGAGGAGAAACGGGATCTGCATCAGGATCCTCAGAAAACGAGGGAACCAAACGAGAGGGGGGGGCTGGTGAACGGGGGGTGAGAAGAACGGGAGGGCAACAAAGAGAAAGTGGGAGCTGCTGTGTGGAGGAGGCAGAAGGGCTGCAGAGAGCGTTTCTCAGTCATTTCAAGGTGAATTAGTGAGGAAGACATTCGGGGGCCTCTCATCCATAGTGTGTGTGGATACTTTTTTCTTGTTTGCCTGCATGGCGATCTCCCTGTAGGCCCTGACGATGCGGTTTTTCCTTCTATGTAAACATGTCTTCTGTCCTTTCTTCTGGTTTAAAATGGAAATACATTCTTTTTTATTTCGATTGAGAGATTCTCAATTTGATGACATCTGCCGTGGTTCTTCTGTCCTTGAGATGCATTTCTGATGCTCGACTTGCCTTTCGATTTCCGACGGACTCTCCCTCTTGTTGACTCTCCTGCCGTCTCTGAAACGTGCTCCCCAAGTCCCTGAATATGAATCGGTAGCAATGAAGTGCATGGTTCGAGATTCTTTCTTGTCTGCAGACTCTCGCAGCGTTCATCCAGCAACAAAAAAGTGAGACTGCCGTGACATCGCTTGCGGGCAGGACCCGGACACTTCTTCCTGCAGGGTCCGTGGGGAGACTGAAGTCTTGCTCTGTCTCTCCCTCTCTCTCTCTCTCTCTCTCTCTCTCTCTGTGTGTGTGTGTGTGTGTGTGTGCGTATGTGTGTGCGTGTGTGTATGCGTATGTGTGTGCGTGTGTGTATGCGTGCGTGGGTGCGTGCGTGCGTGCGCGTGCGTGTCTGTGTGTGTGTGTTTGCGTGCGCGCGCGCGCGCGCGCGTGTGTGTGTGTGTGTATGTGTGTGTGTGCGTGTGCGTGCGTGTGTGTTTCTGTGCGTGCGTGTGTTCATATGAAGTTCTGCCAGTGATACCGAAGGGCCTCTCCGTTCGCATTACCCTCCATTTACCATATGTGTGTCACTCTCCCGAAAGCTACATTCTCTTGCTTGGAGCTGTTTTCAGTCCCGGATGCTACCCTTCCCTTCTCGCTGACCGCTCTTCACTTTTCTTTTGTCGACTGCCGCCGCTGCACGCAGGACGTCAGCCGGTTCGGGTGCTGCTTCTCGGTTGACGTGGAGGGCGAAGGCTCGAGCAGAGCGGCAGGCCGTCAACTCTCTCTGCCAGGCCTCGGCAGCAGACGTTGCCAAAGTCGCAATGGTGAGAGTGCAGGCAGCCCTTGACGGCCTTGCCATGCAGGAGGGAGGTTCTGGTGCTCGTTTGGGCTCTTTCCAAGAGACAGGAGGAGGAGGACTACAGGGTCTGCACGGATCAGGAAGGGGCGGAGGGCGCTGGGAGGTGAAAAGAGACGGCAGCTGCTCCAGTGCAAAAAGCTTTTGTTCAGAGCAGTCAGACTGGGCGTCCCCTTCCTCTGCCCTGGGTTTGGCGAGGACGGACATGGAAAGAGACAGAGGAAGACCCCGAGGGACGGGGGGGGAGTTTGTTGGTCGCGTGGTGATGCAGCTCCACGACGAGCTTCTGCTGGAAGTCCGCAGAGATCGATTGGCGGAAGTGGTGTCAGTTGTTTTCCCTCTCCCTCTGTCTGTCTCTTTCTCTCTTTCTCTCTTTCTCTCTTTCTCTCTCTCTCTCTCTCTCTCTCTCTCTGTGTGTGTGTGTGTGTGTGTGTTGTGTGTGTGTGTGTGCGGGTGG
>JAHBMJ010000859.1:0-39057 GCA_018398765.1 Chromera velia | reverse complement strand
CGTGGTGGCCTCAGCCAGTGGGGAAAGGGAAGGAGTATGCAAGGAAGCTCGATTCTGTCTGGTTTGGACCGTTTGAGGTTGAAGCGGTTCTACCGAGGGACAATCTGGAGGTCGTCTTGCCTGCGGGGTGCCGAAAGCACCCCGTTATTCACCGATCTCTCTGCAAGCCCTATCGTCAGTCAGGGGGAGGGACAGTCGTCCGTCCCCCGTCAGTCCGCATGCCCGCTTGGGCTGAGGAGGAGTTCGAAGTTGAGCGAGTTGTCGCCGTGCGGGGCAGGGGAGGAGGGAGAGAGTACCGTGTGCAATGGAAAGGGTTCCCTGCCGAGGAGGCAACCTGGGAGCCTCTCTCGAACCTGAAGAATGCGAAGGCCATGATTGCTGCCTTCCATGCGTCTGCCCGTCGTTCCGTTTGAGGTTGCTGATTGAGGGCATTGCAAGTCCGTTGTCTTTGAAATTCTTGTTTTCTCCGTTTGATCTCTCTCTGAAGACCTCTTTTCCCTCTCTCCTTGAACCTGTCCTTTTTGCCTTTTCATCCAGTCTGTCTGAAAACGAAACTTGTCTTCTCTTCAAATGAAGCATGTCTGTGTGGGGACACAGACTTCGGGGGGGAGGTGGCACGTTACATTGCGATATGTAGTTGTTCGCTCTAGCCGGAGTTGATCGCCCGAGCTAATCATGCTGTAATGAATTAAGTCAAAGAGTAAGATTATCCTGAAAGCGTCTTTCCAGTCATGCACTAAGTTGAGTACTAAGCTTGCATTCAAGTCCGTCCATGCCTATGTCGTTCTATAGGTGCGCCCCTAATGTTGTATCTGTATTGGAATTAATATCAGAATTAATTCCACTCACGTGCATGCTCGTCTTGTCTGTGTAACTGTCCTGACTGATAGCTTTGGTACTACAAGACTCCCGAACTGACAGTTCTTATGCAGTAACCAGTCATACTAAGTCTAGGTCTGTAGTGCTCCACAGATACTAGGCTTTTCCTTACGTATAAAGAAAATTAATGATTCACAATGAAACTGATCGGGACTAAATTCCAACTAATTCCGACTAATAATGTCACTAATCGAGACTAAATATACACAAATATGGACAAAAGTAAGTCCTGCTTGAAATGATTTGAAAAGTTGCAGTGAGACTGAGTGAGTTCTTAGCATCATATGATGTTAGAATCGGAATCGGGACCGACGAATACTGTCGATCCTTTTTCGCTTTCCGGGCCGTTCGCACGGCGTGTAACGGCCGGGCGTGCGTCAGATATGGTGCAACAGGAACAGAACGGGGGCATATACGGAGACGCGCATATACGGAGACGCGCGCGCGGGGGTTCGCCCAACCTGTTGAGAACAATTGGGAAGAGCTGTACGTGGTTCGTTCGGCACTGTGAGTTATCTTTTCGATCGACCGGGCAGCAAGAGCTTTGCTACGCCTGCCCCGGTGTCCTGTTCTTTGTGATGCCCGAAGCTGCTGCCTGCAAGTAGGCGCGGACTCTGTCTTGACTTCATTGACGACTGCCGTCTCTCAGTCTGACTCTCAGAGAACCCAACCCAGAACGTGATGGACCTGTTGCCGAACGGGAACTGCGAGCGTCTGCTGCCTGTAGACGGAGAGCTCTGCACAGAGAGAGTTGATCTGGAAGCGGGGCACAAAGTCGCAGGAAAACGACTCGAAGGACAAGAGGATGCAAGTGGTGCTCTCGGCCAAAAGCCCCCGTCCGATTCGGGTGCCGTCTCGTCTTTAAAGCCAGAGGGGGCGGCGCCTGCAGGAACAACGACAGAGCCCATTCAACCGCAAAAGTCGAGCTACAAATACAGTGCAGAAGAATGGTGGCTCGACCCTTACGATTCCGATTGGTGGAACTCTTTTGACCTTTTCGTCCTCGTTGCGATGTCTCTCTGGCTACTTGCCAATCTCTGGAGCACACACATAGTGATGCCCAGATTCTTCTCTGACTTCTACACCCACCACTGGAAGTTCTTTGCCGTCCAAGCCCTGGAGGCTGTGGTCATGCTCTGCATCGGTGCGTGTGGAGGGTACCTCGCTCTTGTGCACAATGTCCGCGTGAACTACACCAGGAAAGTTCAGCATTTCTGTGCTTACTTGACTCCCCTGTTGGCGAACCTCTTCTACAACTCCCCCTACAGGAGGGGGTCCGATGAGTGGCTGGTGATGAAATCGTGGAACTACTGGTCAACTCTGATGTCGTTTGGAATTCTGATCTACCCAGTGAGGACGCGAGTGAAGTTCATCAAGTTCGTTTTTGCAGGACTCGACAGACCTGAAGACCGACCTAATACTCTCAAGTGGCTCATGACACAGATTTTCCTCGGGTCAGTCAGTCGCGACTCTAACTGGTCGTCAAATGGAGTGACACAGGAAGGAAACCCTGACAGACAGACAGAGAGACAGACAGACCGACAGCTTCGATCAATCCGAGTCCAAATGAGGAAATGGATGCAGAGTCTGTCTGGGTGGATGGCGAACTCTCCGGATACATGATGGGCTCACTGCACAGACGTACAGACCTTGTCATGCCTTGCTTGCTCATTCAAATCTGTACCAACAATCACTTTGGATAGTCTAATTACCACCCTTCTCACCCATCCAGTCACTTACTCTCCCATCTCTCTCCATCTCTCATCCCCCCCCTCCCTGCCCTTTCTTTCTTTCTTTCTTTCTTTCTTTCTTTTCTTCCTTTCTTTCTTTCTTTCTTTCTTTGTTTGTTTTCTTTCTTTGTTTTCTTTCTTTGTTTTCTTTCTTTCTTTCTTTCTCTCTTTCTCTCTTTCTTTCTTTGCAGTCACGGGCTCATGAAGTTCCTTATGAAGTCGGCAAAATTCCTTTCCTTCGCCTGAAGAGAGTGCGGCCTCTGTCAATGAGTTGGTTTTCCCTTTGCACTTCCCTTTGTACAGGTACGTGATTATCCTTGCATTTCAATGTTTCCCTGTGTACAGGTACGTGATCATCCTTGCATTTCAATGGTACTTCACGTACATGCACAACGGTACCGCGTCGCTTCTCGTCTTCATTCCCGTTCTTGTGACGGGAATCGGAGACGGACTTGCGGAGCCTGTGGGTGTGCGGTTCGGGGCCCACAAATACTCTGCGTACGCGTTGTGCTCCAACAAAAAGTACACGAGAAGTCTGGAGGGCAGTCTTTGTGTGTACTTGAGTGGAGTGGTCTTCACTGGTTGTTTCTTCAACAACTTCACGCAGAGGGTCCACTTCTGGGTGACCCTTCTCGTACTGCCTCCGTTGATGACTGTTGCTGAAGCTGTGAGCCCCCACACGTGGGACACCCCCTTTCTGATGTTGACTGGCTGTCTCGTCATCTGGGCAGTCAGCTTCCTCTGATCTTCTTTCAATGTGCATGTGAAGGCGCCCGTGTCCGTGTATCCGTCTGTCCGCGTGGGGGGAGATCGAGATGTTAATGATGAATTCGCGTTGGGGACAAGACCCTTGAAGAAGAGCACATTTTGATGCAAGCGCATCAGAAACTTCTTTCTTTGTGTGTGAGTGCAAAAAACGGAATTGAAGAAGAAAAGTTGTGAGTGCAGTCTTCACCGCCTATTAAGGATCAAGTGAATTTGATGCTTGCTTGTTTCTGGCGTACTGAAGGCAAAAGACACCGGCCTGTTCGGCTGCTTTTCCCTCCCTGCATTGCAAAATGCACTCGAGGATTCGATCGAGGTCCGACCTGCAAGATGTGCACGCGCCCATGCAGATATGCGTGTCACCATGTATTGCCTGTGTTGCAAGACTGCGCGTTCTAGCGCTCGTTTTGCCGTGCCAGACATGTATGTATCGTGCATGCATGCTGTACGCCTTACAAAGGCCGATGGCGATGATGCATGATGGTGTCAGGTGATGGGAATACGATTAGATTTGGGGGATGATGATGTACGTCATTGTCAGATCTGGTGTCAGATCAATGGCGAATCGGATCGATGCATGGAGATGATCGATCATCACGATTGTGGTTGCAAAACAAAAGTTACAAAACGCAACAGTTGCTTGCAGTGTTTGGCAATGGGGTACATATGATGATGGAAGTAGAACGGGTATAAACGGGTACTAGAACCTAGAATAGAATACATGCCTAGATACATGCATTACATATAGAGAATGCAATTAAGAAAACGTTCGAACAAAATTGAACAATTAAAATTTGTTGTTAGCAAAAATTTATGCCATATAATCTCGAAATTAGTTTATTTTGAAGTTTTGATGCCCATTTCTAGATAGAGATCCTAACATCAATTGAATATATTTACTATAATTCAAGTTACTAGCAGTCTACTAGTACTAGTAACACTACTTAGTGTACTACTTCATTCATTACTATAGACTAAAAAAAAATTCTAGACAGAATTTCTAACGGATCGTGTAACGATTCATATTATAAATCGATGAGCTCCTATGCAGCTTAAACTTGAATGACAGTTTTTGACTCAAGTTTTGAGCTTTCATCGATTGATTGATTGATTGATTGCATAGTTCGATCCGCGCTATAAGTCTTCCATCCTACTATGTCAGATCATTGACTCAGATGTTTACTAATTTTACATATGTCTATGTGTTGTCTATACTACTAGACTCTATAGTGTGTTGTCAACTAGGTTGTCAAAGCTAGCAGGCCTTAATATTAATTAGCATCCGAGTCCTCTAACTAACTAGCTAGGTAAAACTGTCGCGGCCTCCGAGTCGTACAAACTTTACACAGACTGTACGTCCTATACTACTATAATACTAGTAGCTATGTCTTGTGGGAGATTTTGTCACTACGACTGAGTAGCTAGGTTTGTTAACTAGTATTAAAGTTGTCAAGGGATTATTATATATCCTATTATATATAGATTGTAAATCAAACAGTGAACCTTGCAATATATATGCGTCATTGCGTCAAATATACTTAAAATATTCAAACCTTTTATCGCACAGTTCAACGCAAACTGTTTTTAATTATACAAAGTTTAATTTAACCAAAACTTGTATATATGATAGATAAAATGGTAATAAACACCTTGAAGTAATTCAAATCAAATCAACACTTGAACGGTTGTAAGCTGAACCGTCTTCTTTTTCACACAAATTACATTTCAAAACCTTATTTGCACAATTTGGAGCGAGGGCTTTGAATCTTCTCTTGCAAAGCAGGATATCACTTTGGTGCATCGGTTTCACTCCGAGTGGTCAGCGGATGGACAGAGATGCATGATGACACATTCCGAAGCGTGCTTTCAAGACCTGCCGCTTTACCAGTCTTCGCTGTAAAATCAGAGCGCGAGTGTGCATTCTGTGGAAAAGTTAATGGATGAATACGATTGGGGAGAAAGTGGAAATTTTGCGGATATGCTAACGATATGACCACGAACGACAAAATGCAAACGATGTCTTGCAAAGTTCTCCTTCCCTTCGCTTCCGTTCCCTGAAATCCCTTCTTCCTCTTCCTGTTATCCGCCTGGAGCAATTCCTCCATAGTCACCTACAGTGTCCGTTTGCAAGTGTCTCAATCTCGCCAGTCTGTTGCACGACTTATCGATGTACCGGTCTACTAATCTACCATGCATGCAATCAGCAAGAAGCCCATCGCAACCTCGATCGGTCGATCGATCGATCGCTCAATGATCGAAGAAAACCGCAAAGGGAGACGAGGCGCGGTCCCTCGCGAGTCGCTCCAGTCTCCTTGCCTCTGCAGCAAGGGCCGACTCCCACTGGGAATGGGCCTCCACCATCTCCACTGCGGCTTGCACTCTCTCTGTCTGAGACGCTTTCTCAGCACTCCCATCAATGTCATCCCGGGGGGTCAGTACACGCGCATGCACACTCACTTCCCCATTCCCCTCTGCCCCCTCCTCTCGCGCTCTCGACAACGTGAGTGAAACACCCAACTCGTCTCTGTACAGGCGCTGCAACATTTCAGGAATCCCCGCCAATCCCTTCAGAACTGACTCCTCCAAAGTGTGCATACCCTCACCCCACCCCTCCAGACCCTCGCCTGCCTCATCAACACACCCTCCACCACCAGTCCCAACCGTCATACGAGCAGGGTCGCTATTACTGCGCACCCACACAAGACAGTTTTTGTCATTCGCTTTCGTCTCCCCACATTCTCTTGGCATTCTTTCAGAACATCTCTGCGCGTTTTGGCTTCTCTTAGACACAACAGGCGATGAGGGAAGTGAACCATTCGATTCTCCCACTCTCAATCCACCCCTCGTTGGCACCGACAGAAGAGCTCCTGGGGCTGAGTAAGAGGAGTCGTCGAGCCCCTCTGAGCCTCCTCCTATTGCCGTCTCTTCTCCCACCCTCCCTCTCTCTTTTTCTTTCTCTCTGTCCTCTAAGGCTTCATCGTTTCTGCACGCATCCTTGCCCCCATGCCTGCTCGCAACCTTCCGAAAAGACTTGCTCATGCTGTCTCTTTCCCTTTCCCCTGCCCCAGCCCGCCCCTCCCCAGAGTCCCCAGACAGCTGCCCCCCCTGAGCAAGAGACAGAAACACACGGCCAGCACGGGAAACCCGGTCGGACTCAAAACGAGATCTCCACCTGCGTTCATCCATACAGCCAGTCCACATGAGCAGGTAAAACCCACATGTATGGAAATCCAAGCCATCCGTAAAAGAAACGACCAAAAATCCCAGAGGAAGACAAAAGTGGAGGGAAAAGCAGAGAGGAAAAACAGAGGAGAAAGAGAAAGAAGAAAAAAGGAACTCACCTGATCTCTGTGAGAGCTTCAGCCCTCAAAGAGTCCACGATACTTTGTGCGGGTTCCGAAAGTTTAACTTTGCAGACGGCCTCTCCTTCTTCCTTGTCCGTCCCCTGGTGTTCCGCTGATTCCGTCAGACACATCGTGCCCATTCCCCCACGCTCTGAGGAGGTCTCGCCACACTGGCTTCCAGACGACGCTGAGGACGAGAGTCCAGGCATGACACCCCCGAGGGAAATGGAAACAGCGGCTCCCTCCAGTTCGCACAAATCTGCTAGGAGACGGCAGAGAGTATCAGAGAAATCCGCAGCTTCTTGTGCGGTCTTGCAGAGCTCTTGGCGTTTGGCCTCGAGCTGAGCGCATAAGCGCTTTTCGGGGTCCCGAGGCACTCTGGGGGAGGACTGATTGCTCCTGTAGGTGCTTCCAGGGTCAAGTGAAATTCTGTCCCCGACGTCTCTACTTGGCTGTCGAGGACTGTGACTGATTTTTTGGTTTTCTTCGAACGAACGGTCGGGTGTGAGGTGGGCATCCGAAACGTTCACTGTTCCCGGGCCGAGGGGGAGAGGACAGGGATGCTCTGTTGTGTTTGAGACGGCATAAAGCCTCAGAGGGGGAACACGGAAAGCAGGTCGGGGCTCTGCCTCTTGGGGGGGAGATGAGGCGGCGATAGTTGTTCCACCTGTGTGCTCTCTTTCAGCTATGGGTGGCAGGGCGGGAGACGAGGCGGGAATTGTAGTTGCATCTGTCTGGTCTCTTTCTGACCAGGGGGGTATGGGGGGATGTTCAGCCTTTCTTCTGAGCATTTCAATCTCTCTGTCCTTCTGTTCGAGACTGTTCTCCATCTGTCCGCACTTCTCTTCAAGGAACTCCAGTTGAAGCTGTAGTAGACGGAGTCTTTCTGCTTGCTCCCCGTCCACATGCTTGTCTTCGGAGGTCTTTTCCTGCTCGTTAGGGGTGTTTTTTGCCTCCTCAGCCTTTGAAGGGCGCGCTTCGTGGTCTTCCACTTGGAGGGCTGAGGTAGAGGATCTGCCGATCGATTGATGGAGAGACCGTGTGAGGGTGGTGGAGAAGGGAACAGCCCGAGGAGTGGCCAAAATGGCAATAGACAGCTGCAAGGGAAGAAACAAAGGATGTGAGTGGGTTTCTACCGACCCGCAAGACCAAAGAAGAGGACTTGTCAAAACAACATGCAGTAAATTCTTTATGTGTTGTGGAAAGTGTCTGACCTTTCTCATACTCTCCTGCCTTCGCTTTCTTCGCTCACTCTCAGCTCGTTCCGCGCGTTCTTCCGCTTTCTGTAAATCGACTTGCATTAGCTCCATCTGATACTCTACGCTTTTGAGACTCTCCTTGACTCGCTTATTTTCTCCCGACAGACGGGATGCCAGACCGGAGAGCTGTGCGTTTTCTCTCTCCAGCGACTCCAACTCTGCCTCGAGGCGGGCACGAACCGCCTCCTCCATTTCTGCCTTTCTCGACATCGCGTGTTTGAGTTCTTACTACTGGTTGTTTTGCGGTGCAGGCGCTCTCATTCACTGGATGGACATTGCTGTCACTTTCTGATAGTTCGTGTGCAAAAGGAGCTACAGCATGCGGTTGTTGTTGATTGCATGCAGCTATATAGCCTGTTGTTCCGATCAAGTTCTGCCCCGGAAAGGGGTTGCGGGGGGGCACGTATCCGAATTCATCCCGTGTCGTCAGAGCTCCGTGCGCCCGCTCCGGATCCGAATCTCCGGTTAGGAGACGCGACAGATCGACTGTCTAATCGGATCCACGCCGGAATCGGCCGGATAACTTTGCATCTGTTGAAACACAATTAACATTGCAGCTGCCGACACATTGTAGATTTTCGAAATGCTCTATACATAGAAGAAAAGACTCAAGGAAAGGTCTTTGTGACGTTCGTTCTCTGAAGCGGCGAAACGACACCAGAGTCTGCGTTTGGAAGCGACCAAAATGGCGCACGCCAAAGCACAAATCTGCAGTATGTTATCTCGCCCCTTCGAAGTCATTCTTTCAGACGGAAATTGTTACATTAGTCCTCATCCCTGCTGTCTGTGTGCATTTATTTGCAGACATGTGTGGAGGGAAGTTCTTCCCTGCCTCCATGAAGTCAGTGGGCTCTTTCCATACTCACAGCTGAAAGCAACACTACCGTTGTTCGCCTGAGTGAGTAACAATGCATGTGTTTCTTTATGACTGTGTGCAGGCACCACCAGAAGGCGTGTGCAAAAAAGAATGCCTACGTGGAGATCAACTGCCCTTACTGCGACACGCTCACAACGTCAGTTCACACGCATACCTTTTGCTTTCCATGACTTGCTCTTCGGAAAACATCTGTTGTTTTCACGCATGCAACTTTCCTTTCTTTTCTGTACACAGACCCATTTTATGTGTTGTTTCCCTTCATGGACATGGATATGTGCAGAAAAGGTGAACTGGAAAACCACGTCAAGACCTGCCCCCCGGCCCAAAAGGCGATGAAGGCACGGGCTGCAGCGGCAGCGTCAGTCCGCTCCCCTGTTTCCTGAAGAACGCACTTTTTACTTAATTGCGGTATTTGGTATACACCTGAATTGCTTCGCGGAAAAAATGTCATCCTCTCTCTGAATGTCCGTCAAACACCTTGGACACATGAATTAAGCCACTGGTATCAGTACTTTGGGAATCGATCCACGCATTTGTCCATCAAATCCTCCACAGTCTACAACTGTCTTCCAGAAAATCGTCCTCCGGAAAGCCTCCCCTCTTCTCCGACCCTTTCCTCGTTCTTGTGTATCCTGCATACTGACTCTCACCTGGCAGTACCTATATATGGCTGTGCAAAGTTCACCGAAGGGCATTTCTATCTCCGGCCATCCTTTCATTCACACTCTATGACAACGCTTCCTCAAATTTTGCATTCCTTCATTGATCCCTTTTTTCACTCAATTCACTGCAGCAAGGCGGGTGCCCCTGTCGGCAAGGGTGCTGGAGGGAGTGGGGGGGGATTTGATGTTGCGGAGTTCATGGGAGCAGACGGTGCGGGTCTGATCCCGTGCCAGCAGTGTGGCAGGAAATTCGCAATGGTTGGTCCGTGTCTTTTCTTTTGGCCTATCGTTTTCCCCACTCCCGTTCCGCGTTTGCGCTCGTGCTTCCGCATTTGCTTTCGTATCTCACTTTGCAAAAACGACTGCTGATTTTGTCTAGTCGTTGGTCACCGACAAAGAACTTGTAACGTGCCTCAGTGTGAATTCACAATATGGAATGGACTGCGATTTTGAATTATGTGCCAACTTGAATGGAATGATGCAGGACCGAATCTCAAAGCATCAACAGATCTGCAGAAAAGTAACTGTCAGTCAGTCTGGTCGCTAGGAAAGAAACAGACGGGAGGCAGGAAAATCGTTTTGTCTTTCTGTAGTGGCACTTCCTCAAGTGCGCACTCAACCTTTCGAGTTGTCCTTCTTCTTGTTCTTCATTTTCGTCTGTTCCTTCCTCATGCTTCAAAATCGTTTTTGTTCTTCCGCATGTACAGCATCGTGGCTGATGGATGACCTTTTCGCGTTGCTGTCAAACAAACAAATTGATGACTGACTGACTGACTGACTGACTGACTGACTGACTGACTGACTGACTGACTGACTGAATGAATGAATGAATGAATGAATGAATGAAAAAACGAATATTCGGGTGCGTGCATGCATGAATAAATGATTGCAGTCTCACCAGGCACAGAGAAAGGAGTTCAACTCATTCAGTCAGTCGGCAGCAACAAAAAGGGGTCTTCTGAATGTATTTGGCTTTTGCTGTTGTGCCTGCAAGTCTGGTGTGGACTGTTTCTGTGGATCTTTGAATTCTGCATGGCCGGCTCAGCTGAGTTCGAGCAACGTCTTCAATCTTGTGGAAGAGACAGGCAGAAAGAACAGCTGGTCAAAGCTCCACCTCACTCTCTCTCACTTTGACAAACAGAGAATTGTCTGTTGACCCAGACACCACTCACCCCTTGCTTCCCGCTTGCACGCAAGCAGAACAACGAAAATTCGACCCGATGATCAGAAAGGTGAACCCGAACCAGCCCGACCGTTCAAGAGGACCCCCTCCAGGCAGAAGAGACTGGAGAAAGGAGCACCAAGATTTTGTGGCGGCGTGCAGGGCGGTCAGTCACTCTTTATAGAGGGAAGAGCGTGAAAGGGGGCAATTAAAAACTCTAGAACTTTTATTTTTCTTTTTGTGTATGGAGTCCCTCCAGCTGGTTTATCTATCTGCCCCCTGACCTCCTCTTCCAGATCGATCTTTGGTCCCTGTATCTCAACTCGATAGTCTCCTCACTGTTCCATCGCTTCCTTCTTGGATTCCTGCATGCAGGGAAGGACTGACGCCCCCCCACCCCAGAGAGCACCGCAACCTCCTGCCAGAGGCGCAAGACCGGGTGTGGGTGCAGCACGAGGAGGGAGAACTGTGGGGGGAGCAGCTGCCCGGGGCCGCGGTGTGGGGGGTCCGACCCCTCCCCCCCCTCAGCCTTCTGGGGGGCTTCGTCGTCCTGCAGGGCCCCTCAAGTCCCGTGGAGGTGCAGCTGCAGCAGGAGGAGGGCCGTGCTCCTTCCGGATGGGCGGCGGCGGAGGAGGAGAGGACTATGATGACGAAGGGCCCCCTATTCCTCCTCAGAGAGGCCCTGTCAGGTCAGAAGGAGGAGAGAAGAATGCAGAAAGGAAGGAAGGATGGGGGTGTGATGCATGCAGGGAGTCTGCATTGGAGGAGAGTTCCTCGTTTTTTCTCTTCCCAATTTGCAGTCATTTCATCTGACTCGTGAACACACCCGTTCTGCGATCGTTTTTGAATCTTCTAAGCTCGCTGAATTTCTTTTTGGTGATGAGAACTAAGGAAGGGGACCCTAGTACAAAGTATGGCATTTCTATCGTATTCAATGAATGCGTGTGAGCGTTTGCATGTATGGCGTACGGTCCAATACTACGCTTCTTCCACGGTGCAGAGGGGGACGAGGAGCCCCGTTTGGCGGTCGCAATGCTGGAGGAGGAGGCGGAGGGGGGTTTGGTGCTGCAGGAATGGGGGGCATGGGGGAGGAGGAGGACTACGATGCTCCAGGAACACTTCCATCTCGGACGGTGAGTGATGTGTGGGGGCTTCACTTGATTGGGTGCGTGTGGATGGGTGGGTGGTTGGGTAAGTCTGTAGAGGTTTGTAGGTGTGTGTAGGTGTGTGTGTGTGTGTGTGTGTGTGTGTGTGTGTGTATTCGTGCACCTGGATGTGTGTAGAGGTAAGTGACGAAACGAAGGATAAGGAAAAAGGGTAGCCGAATAGATGGGGGCGTGGGTGGGGAGGAAATACGTTTATGTGAGAGAGTTCGTCTGCCGTACGAATGGCCAAAATGAACTTACCACTCTGCCTATCGCCTCGGGGGGCAGCTCAGCTTTGCTGAGATCAGCCGAGAGGCCCTGAGATCGCACGCACTCGCATATCATCTTTTTTTTTGTATCCCCCGACTCGGTTTGCCTCCTCATTTTTTTGCGCGCGCGCAACGCGAGGAGAGAAGTGCCCCTCAAGTGACTCCCACGGAGCTGCGATCACGCGCGCGCGGCTCTTTATAATTACTTCGCACTTTAACGTGCCCCTCAAGTCACTCGCACGGAGTTGTGTATATATGACTCGCGCGCGGTCCCGAAAAGCATGTTTAGCGCGCGTTGCCGTGGCCCCCGCCACTCGCCAGTTGCATTCAAGACATGCCCAAGCCCCTGCAGACCCCCTGACGCGCCCTAATTAAATGGCCCCCCGAGGCACTCACCCAACTGGTTGGGTGTATCCCGTGTGTACACACAGGATGCATCGTGTACTTTCTTTCCATTGCTTTCAGGCTGCCAGTCAATCTCTGGGTGCTCGCTCGAGAAACACCTGGGGACAACAGGCCAAACGTGAGTTGGCCTCCCTGCCTGTCTGCCTATCTGTCTGTCTGTCTGCCTGCCTGCCTGCGTGACTTTCCATTTGCTCGCCTGTCTTTCTGTCTCTGTTTTTTTCTGTTTGCCTCCTGTGTTTTTGCCCTGGTGTTCGCTCTGTCTGTCTGTCTGTCTGTCTGACCGCTTCTCCTATGTTGTATTATTTGTTTGAAGTGCAGTACGTTTTTTTTTGTTTTTCTCTTTTTTTCTTTTTGCCTTCACTGGAAGCAGCAGAGGATTAACTTGTGAACCCAATGAGCACGTGAAAGTCTGTCTGGAGGTGGAGAGGCAAGGGACGCTTACCGCTCACCTTTCGGCCCCCCTGCCCACGTTGTTTGATTGTTTGTCCTGTTTTTTTGTCGTTTTTTCTTTCTTTCTTTTGTCTTGTTCTGTACATGAAGAAAAGAAGGGTGGAGAAGAAACATATCGTCTGTCTGTCCGTCGGCTTCCCCGCCAGCGACTCTGGAAGCGAATTTCCTGCTGGAAAAACGGTCGCGTCTCGCGACCGCAACACGGCCTGTCCCTCCCGTCACCCTCCTCTTCACTCCCTTTTCATCATCCTCTGTCCTCTTCTTATGCGTTTGACGGAAATTGTTGTTTTGTTCTGAACCCACGATGATGTACCCTTTCTCACGTGTGAAACCATTCGCTTCTTTGTCAGGGTCTTTGCTCTGAGTGTGTAAGATGCATAGTTCATTTCACCCACTTCCCTTTCGATCTTGTCTCTCCGCGCAGCGCAAAAACTTCCTGCTCTTGACAGACAGGTCAGTCTGCCAGTCCATGAGTCAGACAGCGAGGGATGAAGAGAAGTCTGCGTGACACCCCATGCGCCGTCTCCATGAGTCCGAGAGAACTGGAACAGATTTTTTTTTTCTGTTGCTGGAAAGGGGGGAATCTTGTTTGATGACATGCCTTTACGCTCGACACCCTTCTGCTGAACAGATGGGTGAGTGAACGCATAGAACGTATGTGGATTTCAATGTGAATATTCTGCAATCCGATTGTGCAGACTGAACGGCCGGCATCCCGACCTATGGGAGGAGGGGGGGCCGGATTCGGCAGTTCAAAGCCTCGGTTCGCACCAGAGAAGCCAGCTCGGGCTGCAAGAGGGGGAGGGGGAGGGGGAGGAGGAGGAGGTGGGTGGAATGCAGGAGGTCTGGTTGGAGGGGGAGGGGGTGGGGGGGGTGGGGGTCTTGGAGGAGGAGGGGGGCTGGGTGCAGGGAACCACACATCTTCAGATAACCCTCTGGCGACTAACTACATCCAAGTCAGTCAGTCAGAGTCAGCTAGGCAAGCTAGTGCAAGAAAAGCTGGAATACCCTGAAAGCCGCTCTGTCCTCCTATACCCATTTCAGAGCTCACACACTACCCCCCTGGGTTGACTTGCCATGATTGTACCGTTTTGTTCTGTAGGTGCATATTCGCTGCCTTAATTCTCTCTGAAGCCCCTCTACGGATCCATCTGTATGCGAGAGTGTGTGCAGACAGTGGAACACAACAGGATCAGGCACATCGAGACGGGACCTGGAGGCGGTTTCTCGGTCAGTCTCGGTTGGATGTGCAAAAGTGCTTCTCTCGGACTCTCTCTCTCTCTCTCTGTGTGTGTGTGTGTGTGTGTGTGTGTTTCTCTTTCTCTCTCCCTCCCCCCCTCTCTCTGATAGCTGACAGAGAGCCGCTTCACCTCTCTTCACCTTCCCCTTTTCCTCCCCCTGCATGCACGGATGCAGTCTGGACCTCAGGAAGTTTACATCGACCACGCGGGGGGGAGGGCATACAGGGGACGTCCGGCCTCCCCGGCCCGTCTCCTCATGCACTCGCAGCAGCCGATGGTACAGCAGCACAGACAGGCCGGGGGCTCTGCAATGGCGGTGCACCCAGCCATGGTGGGGGGGGGCCCTCAGATGTACCAGTTCTCCGAAGCCTCCTACCAGCCTATGAGGGGGATCCCAGAGGGCCCCAGTGGGGCCGTCATGAGCCGTGCACAGGCACCGGCAGCGAACCTGCACATGTACTCGGACTTCTAATCCAATCCTTCCTTCCTTCTTTCCTTGGAGCATTGAGTGAGAGAGATCACGGTCTTCCGAGAGAGGGGAGTGGGGGGGGAACGGAGGGAGCGAGGTGCGAGCTGGCTTGATTCCCCCTGCTCTGCTGGTGGGGGGATCGAAGGACGACAGACCGACCGGGTTTCTCAGAGACTTCAAAACTCTATGCATGCTGACTAGTAGCTTGCTCGATTTGTTTGAAACAATTCAGACGGACTCCCGTGCATCTCTGGGGTTGTGTCCATCCAGTGGGGCATAGGAACCCACAGAGAGAGAGAGAGAGAGAGAGAGAGAGCCGCGGCTCCGGCTGCGGGAGAGCGACTGAGTGCGGTCCTTCCTTGTTTGGTTTCAATTCAATGAGTCTGTGCATGTTGAGGTCTGGTTTTCCCAAGGAGAGAGAGAGACAGATGGACGCACTTTCATCCCATCATTTTGAAGTCCGCATCCATTGCAGTTCCTCTGTTTGAGCCTCCCTGCTGCAGTTCTAGTTTTCATGGATGGACGGACATATAGCTAGAGCACTGACGGTACCAATGGATGCAGTGCTATGGCATGACAGCCAGCGGACGAGAGAGAAAGGGCGAGAAAGGGGGGGACAAAAGAAGAGAGAGCCTTGCCAGAAAGATGCATGGAGAGCGATTGAGGGTTTTGGAGCAGATCGTTGCTCTAGAGGAAGCTAGCTACTGAGGGTGCAGACAAAAGACGCCACACCTTCAACGTACGTTGAGACTCTCTGTTCTCCAAAACAAATGTTCTCGGATTCGTGTAGAAGTAGGCAGATGGAAAGGGGACCATGGCCCCGGACCAAAGGGACCAAACATAAACTTTCTCTCATGCACAAAAAATCTTTCATGGTGATTCCTTGCAGCTAGACGTCAATTCATATGCGTGAAACTAGCTTAGTATGTCCCTGTCTCTCACTGTGCCTGTTTATCTATTTCTCTCCTCCGTTTTTAATTCATCTTTCGTCTTCATTTTCATTTTTCCTGTTATTGTTTTCTTCTGCTCTGACTCTGTTTTCTTTTCTTCACTTCTCCTTTTTTTTTTTTTTACTTCATTTTTTTCTGCTTGAGCCTCTGCCTGCCTGCGTGCCTTCATGTTTGCCTGTTTCCTTCTTTTAATTCTTTCTGTCTCTTTCTCTTTCTCTTTCTCTTTCTCAGAGTCTCTTTCTCTTTCTCTCTCTCTCTCTCTCTCTCTCATGTTAATTCTTTCTTTTCTTAGTTTTTTTCCTAGTTCTTTTCTTTATTCCTTTTCCATCCCCCTCCCTATGATCAGTAACTGATCATTTTTTTTTAGTTCTTTAATTTTTGTGTTTGCTTTTCTATCCTATATCTGCTCCCTCCCCTGTCCGTTAAGTTTTCCATTTTCTTATCATTTTTTTCTTTCTCTTTTTAATTTGATTAATTTATCTCTCTCTCTCTCTCTCTCTCTCTCTCTTTCTCTCTCTTTCTCTCTCTCTCTTTCTTTCTCTCACTCTCTCTCCACCCACCCCCCCCGTCTCTCTCTAGTGAATTAAGATCTATATGTATATTAGGTCTATGGGCACTGTTAATATTAAGTTCTAACTGATCACAGTTCATAAGAAATTGACCTCAAAAAATTATAGACTAAAATTTGCTAAATTTCTCTAAATTTCTGTTTTAAGTGCTAACTTAAGTGTCTTTAAATTTCTACTATCCAAATTCCTCTAAGTTCCTGTCTAGATATAAGACTAAATTCCTAGGTCCCTGCTAGGTCCTTACAGTGTAATGATATACCTAGTGATATACACAGTCTGATATACCTGTAGATATTTACGCCCCGCCCTGCTGGCTATGGCGACAGATAGACATAGCGGGAAATAGCGGGAAACAATCAATCAATCAATATTTAATAAAAATGACATAATTTTACTAGTAATTTTAGGTATAATTCTGCATGAACTTGCCATGAAGTATATGCATTCTAAATTTCTGATGAAGCATCAAAGGAGTTACGATCGACATAACACAATACAACAGCTTTTCCACAGCTGGGTCTCTTCAGTGACGTCCAATCCAGTTAGAACGTCGATCTATGTCATTGAAGGCCGCGATTCAACTGTATACTAGGAGAGGCAGAAGCCGGCAAAAGATCGAGACAGCCACAATACCGCAAGTTGAACATGCGCAACGTTCGTTCTGACAAGCGTACAAGTTGTTCTCCTGTCCTCTCTGTATAAACACACCCTTGTACGCACGCCTGTCTGTCTACAGCACACCCAATCTTTTCTTGGGGCAGCTTTGGCCTGGCCATGTGCGCGTGCAAAAGTGCACACCAACGTGCACCTGCAGCAGGCATGACGGTATTGTCCCGATCCAGCCTCAAGCAAGCATAAACAGATCCGAAAGAGGCAGGGGGGGGGGAGAACTTGCAGCGGTGGGAGCTTCCAGCGCAGGTGACTCCCTCACGATCATCGGGTCACAGACACAGACAGAAAGGAGACTTGACAGAGAGGAAAGAGGAGGAAGAGACGGACACCTCACGACAGATCTCCCCCCCTCCCCCCCAGTACCCCCCCGACAGAGACAACTCTCCCCTTCCCCCGGCCACTGTCACAAGAACACAAGGACAGGGACAACATGCAGGAAAGGGAAGGAAAGGAAAGCCTCATGTCACACGGAGGAGTTCAACCAATCTGTCGCTTTCAGGCAACCCCTGTCTCCCTTTCTCCCCTCCCGATGTAACAAACAAACAATGCAACAATTAGATAGAGACCAACTCTCCACGACCTGCATCTCGCAGTCTCTTGGAGGTTGGCTTCCCTCTATGTGTGTTTTCTTGTCTCTTCGAGGGAAACCTGGGCGTTTTTGTTTCATCAGAGAAAAAAGATGCAGATACGAAGGAGTGGCGATGCCCTCAGCCAACCGTGAGGAAAGGAAAAAACGAAAGCACGAAAGATTTTCAGTTCCACGGGAAAGAGAAATCATCCGTTCGTTGTCTTCTCCCCAACCAACCCTCTCCACTCCCCCTCCACATCTTGTTTTCTTCCCAGACAGCCTAAGCACGCTCGCCACGGATTCTGCGAGCCAGCTGGATGTCCTTGGGCATGATAGTAACTCTCTTGGCGTGGATGGCGCACAGGTTCGTGTCCTCGAAGAGACCCACCAGGTAGGCCTCCGCGGCCTCCTGGAGAGCAAGAACGGCCTGAGACTGGAATCTCAGGTCGGTCTTGAAGTCCTGGGCGATCTCTCTGGCAAGCCTCTGGAAGGGAAGCTTGCGGATAAGGAGCTCTGTGGACTTCTGATACTTTCTGATCTCACGAAGAGCCACGGTACCGGGGCGGTAGCGGTGGGGCTTCTTCACTCCTCCAGCCACAGGGGCGGTCTTCCTCGCTGCCTTAGTGGCGAGCTGCTTGCGGGGAGCCTTCCCTCCAGTGGACTTACGGGCAGTCTGCTTAGTACGAGCCATTCTGACTTAGTGAGTGTTGGTTGTCACTAAAATCCGAAGAGGAAGACTCTCAAAAAAGTAAGGGAGCGAAGCCAAAAGGAAAACAACTTTTCACACTTCAACAGAAACAACTGAACAGATTGGTAGCAGGCGTTTCCAGAGAGAAGAAGGCAAAGAGAAACAACAAAGAAGGATCGAAGGAGACCCGGCAGCGCAAAAATCATGCATGAGCGTGCACGAATTTTCGAAAATGTGTGCCTCGGAGGGCAAAGCGCCCAACATAATTCCGGGTGTGTCACGTTTTTCCCGCATGCAATAAAGAAAAAATATTTCCGCGCGGCCATCCGAGGAATTCACTCATCTCCGCGAAAAATAGCTCGGTCAGTTAGCTCGGCCTTGCTCTTTCAGGCTCAGTCTGATGATTCTGATAAGTATGTGCACTACAAGAGACTTTGACATACTACGACTGTTCAACGGACGACTGCTGTCGTGACAGCCCACGTGACCACCAGGAAGCCGGGCCGCAACGCGTGAGTAGCTGAAAATCCACATACAGGAAATTTGCAGCGAAAGGGGCAAAATCGTCTTATTAGCAGGGTGGTCGCGCAGTGTTGGACGGCTGGAGACGGCTGTCTCTTATGCCGACAAGTATCGACGTTTCTCGTCTTCTTCTTGCCATACCACTCGCTGGTTAGGTCAGTACTGGAACGGCATCTGTTGCCATGAGTGATTGTGATCTTGCGGCAGACGCAGATCTGTGGGAGCAGGTGCAGCACCTCCAATCGACACAGACAAGTTTCTTCGACAAACTGGACATTCAACAAACACATGAGGAATTTCTGAGCAATAACAAACGCTTTGTGACCTTCAAACTGTCTTTTCGGGGCGGGCAGACATGCACAGTAAAGCTAAGCGCTACAGGCTATGAGGTGAGTTTCTGGTCCGTCCGTCGAGTCAGCCTTGCCAGTCCGCTTTTTTCCTGAGTGTCTATATTCATATCTGTCTGCGTCCCGTTGCAATGCGTGTTCGGGACCTGTCTGTTCGAATGTCCGCCTAACTGTCGTTAGCTACACGCATTGATGCGGCCTTGCTGCCTGTCTGTCAAGAGAAAGAAGAAAGGAAAGATGTATGGGGGTGCATGCGACGAGGGCCCGACCGGCCTGCACCGTGAATGTGTTCATGAAAGCGCTTTCTTGGCCCTCTGCTTCAAGCCCCGCCGCCCTCCTTCCATTCCGCAAGACCTCAGTCTAATTCCCTCCAGTACAGTGCATGCCTCCACCCCTTGTGGGTAGTCTAGTCGGTTTTTCTGGGCGTCCGCGCGTAGGCTACTACTAATCTTTCTCTGTCCATGGCAGTGTACTTTCGGTTGACCCTTTTTCTTGATTCTCTTTTGTGACATCTCAGGAGAATGAAATTGTTTTCTTCGCTATGCTGTAATTCCGAAATTCTGAAATTTGGTCGACAAAGATGTTTCTGATTTCATCTCAGGCATTCCTCAAGTGTCAACTTTGACCACTACTCACTTTCTCCTTGTGCTTGTGCGCCGGCTTTCTCTTCACTCTTTTGTTGGCCTCTCTCTCAATGCACACACCTCTGGTCGTCCTGTTCCTGTTTTGGCTCTCTGAACCCTCTGAATGTTCCGCTTCGGTGTTGGTTGCGTGGCGTTTTTTTTTACTCGCTTTCTTTTTTCTTTCTGTCTGTTTGTCTTTCTCTCTCTCTCTACCCCCTCCTCTCTCCCGTTGTCTTTTTTGGACAAGTGTCCGTATCTTCTCTTCATCCCTTCATCTTCATTGGTGGTATCTGTCGTGCGTTCTCGTTGTGTGATAGGTCGGACGTTCTCCCTCCGTGTCTTGTTTTCTCACTGAGCGCACCAGTTGTGCTGCTCATGTGTGTGAAAATAACCTCCCTGTTCTGTCTGCCTGCCTGTCTCTCTGTCTTTCTGTCTGTCTGTTGTGTTCGTGAAGAAAAAGAGGGAGAAGAAGAAACCATATAGTCTGTCTATCTGCCTGTCTGTCTGTAATATAGTCTGTCTGTTCGTGAAGAAAAGGAGGGAGAAGAAGAAGAAACATATAGTCTCTCTCTCTCTCTCTCTCTCTCTCTCTCTCTCCCCCCCCCTCTCTCTCTCTCTTTCCCTTTCTCTTTCTCTTTCTCTCTCTTTGAGATTTTGTATGTGTCTTTGTCTTTGTCTTTGGGTGTACCCGGGCATCCTTTCCTTTCTCTGTTCGTCGTGAAGAATGAAAGCGAGTCGAAGGAAAAGACAAGAAACGCATGAGATCACACGGTCCGCCTGTTCGACCGTCCGTCCTTTTACAAAAAGGAGACCCCCTTCTCTCTCTGCCCCCCCGTCCAGGTTGAGAATTCGTCTTTGGACTCAGCAAAGGAGGTTGAAGGCCGAGGGGGAGAATCAGGGCCGGCCTCCTGCTTTGAGACGTTCGAGGCACTTCTCAGTCACCACTGCCCGGGGTATGCAGAGACGTTTCAAAAGGATCTGTGTGCAAAACTCTGCGCGGAATTTCCTGACACATCCGAGACTAAGTGAACGTTTGCCATACACCGAACCACGGTCAAAATTTGACTCAAAAATGCTACTGTAGCTTGGTCACGTTGGTTTCTCCACCAGGGGACTCTGAGGGGAGTCCACCTAGTGTCTCCACACTTTTTGTTTCTGTAATTTAAACGTATTTTCTGCATATACACGAACATACACTACTAGAAGCATAGCACTTAGCATTACTAGGATTAGGATTTTAAAGTTATGTCTGGGAGATTGCTAGGAAGATTGGCCTCCCACCCCAGCCCCGAATTGCCTAGCAAATTGCACCCCTAGCTGCGCCCCCAATGCTGAATGTCCAACGTGCAACTTCTATGCATGGAAAGCGCCTAGACGCCTCAGACGTGCAATATATACTATAACTTGAATGATGGATTATTAGTGTTGGTGAGTATTCTAAACATGAATGTTTAAATTAAATTGAAACAAGCTTTGTATCATATTAGGAATGAAATAGAAAAATTAAAAAAACTGACATTACAAAAAACTTTGAAAAAAAATAATTAAACTAAATTAACAAATTAAATATAACTTTGAATGCTCATTTTACAGCTAAAACATTTAGTCAATGCATGTATTCGTAAGTTAATGACAAACAGTTCGCGGACTAACAGAATTTGTTATACAGATTGGAAGAATTAGCCAAAAGACACACGTTTAGCTGCACTGAAGGATAAACTCCTGATGAAGTTACTGGGGCCGGGCAAGACCCTTTTTCCACCACTTTGACCTGAAGCGACCAGATTCATTTGTTTTCTCTGATCTCGGACCACGTCGGACCCGTGCTGAGCCTCCCCACCTGGGACGTCGCCTTGAACGCCTCCGAGTCGGACGACAACGCATGTCTCTGAGGCGATCTGGGGGAAGACTGCAAAACGTCACGGTCGAAACAAAAGAAAAGCGTCATGCCAAAAGACATTCAGAGGTTCACGGGGGAGCAGACGCGAGGAACAGAAAAGTAAAGTGACGGAAAACAAAAGAGACGTCTGATCAAGCGGGAATTTCAAAAGGTCATGCGCGCACAATCAAAGATCATCAACGGACCTTCGAACCACCAGGTAGAGGCGGGACAACCTCGGTGGACCCAAGTCGGGGAAGGGCCAAGCACTTCTCAAACCCCTCCTGGAGAAGGGCAGCTGCTCTTCCGACCTCTTCACCAATCGCCTCAGAGGAAGTCTGCGCCTCAAACGAGGGCAGAACGATGGCAGAACGTAAATCGGCAGAGCGATCAAGGCGAAGTGTCCGAGAGGGCCTCGGAGGTCGGGAGCGTCTCTCACGAATTGGGTGTGTACAAACGACGAAGTCTGAACTCTGCAGACACAAAGTGAACCCGTATCCAGGTGGGCGTACTCGCCTCTCCGTGAGCCCAGAAGAGCTCCCGCGATCCATCTTGCTGCAAGCCAAAGGGACCTCACGTACTCCCACTGTTCCCATGCAATCTTCTCGGGGGGGGACCACCCGGCCTCGTCCTGTCTGCACGCACGCCCATGCATCGAGTGGGAGGAAGACTGCACGCACGTCACAATCGTATCGAGCGACATCTTGCGCATCCTTATGCAGTTTCGTATGCTCGCGAGCAGCGCAAAAGAGAGCTGAGGGCAGACATCTATATGGGCACATGCACTCAAGAGCAGAGCTAGACTGTAAATTTGCCGGCATCGTACGAATTCGGAATTCCAACTTGAAGTTTGAAAAGGAGGACGCTTTGAAGGATAACCTGAGGAGGAAAATCAACGAACGGTCCCCAGGCAGCCAAAGTAAGGGCAAGCAGGCCTGCATGCAGCTCGATCGTATACAGGATCCAAGTTGGCACTCACTCGCCTGGCAGGGGTGCAGACGGTGCATCGTCTGCATGTGCCGCCGCGCCTGTTCACTGTTCCTGCATTCAGAGATCGAAACGATATGCATGCAGGGAGGGGAGCAGGAAGGTCGGGCACGCGAGACAACAGATGCATGAGAGAGAGAAATATAGATAGAACAATTGAGGGGAGGGCCGGGCCGGGCCGCATCTGACTTTCCTTAACTCCACGGCCTTCAGCCTCCTCCGCCAGAAGCGCCGGCCATCGATAGAAGAGTCGTCGACAGATCGAATTGCAGAGAGGAGTTCCAGGTACATGCAGGCACGTAGACAGGGAAGGAAGCAGAGGGGTGAGGGAGGGAAGCTTTCTTTAATTGGTGAGACAGTCAGCAATGTGACCTTCCAACTTTCTTTGTGCATGACGCATATTATTCGTGTGCTCATCGCTCTCTTTCCAGAATACTCCACAGGATGGATTCATCCCAGACGCGCGGTATCAATCTTGTGACAGTTAGTGTCGATCGGCGTGTGTCAGAAGGGCAAAAACAAAAGGGCTGACATGATGCCCAGCAGCAATGAATTCAAACCTGCTTGAAAATGGCCTTTCTCCCTCGCACGCACCAAACAAGATGAACGCCCCGCGCTGAGTCCACCTTTCCCCCCCCGCCCCACCCTTTGCATCCACTTTTTCCGTTATTTCAGACAGCTACGTGAGGGAATGCGCCTGCCATGTTATTGGCAGACTCGGACTGCTCTCTAGTGTAACCGTAGTGCAAGGACCCTTACTCTGCCCCCCACGAGACGTACGTCTGGACTTCACAGAGAAAGTGGAAGCAGAAGAGAGGGTCCACTGACCGTGCAGACAAATTTCCCTGAAGGACAGTGCACGTGTAGTTCTCGTGGTTGGAACGGATCAGTCAGACTTGGTCTATGAGAGCGTCCTGTACTCTCCTCCGAGACGACCCTGCAACAGTATATCTTAAGTATGCGGCCCGGCCCGGCCAAATCACTTACTGCTGCAAGGGACTCTCTTGCAATATAATAAGGGGATGGCCGGAGACACGACACTCAGTGAGAGACCGAGGGGAGTGTTGTTGGACACGAGAATTAAATCTGTGCATCAATCTGTGCACCTCCAGCAGACCGACTTTTCGTCTTCCTCGATCCAGCATCCTCCGCAAGCTAGTCACTCCTCCAGGACCTCTTTACACTGCCGCGTTTGGCCTTCCCTTCGTCTGAGGGAAGTCCCTCTCGGCCTGCAAGCAAGAAATTAAGAAAGAGGAGGCAATGACCGGGGGGGACGGCTGGGGCGAATATCATTTGTCAGTCTGACTGCCAGGCGCCTTGCCAGATATTGTGACTGGCTGTCAAGCGTTTGCAAGCGACATGCTCGATTCTCCCTCTGCACTGTATTCCAAGCGGACCAGCAGTTGCTCCACAACTGGGATGGATGGACGGTTTCTCGTTCTCAAGGAGGACATCCAGAAGTGAAGAGGTTTCCTGGGATCAGTAAGTCTAAGCAAGTCCGAGAAAATGGTCTCTGCCAGGATAGTAAGCGTGGAAGTGTGCATGGGTGGTTGACGATCTTCTTCTTGGACCCACATGGCATGTTCGGCAGCAAAGCCGTGGACAACGTTGAGAATGTGGTTCTCCACAACCCTGCGGAGAGAAAGAGACAGGCAAGACAAAAAAGTCGCAAAGAGAAAGAAAAGAGGAAATGAATAAAGGGACGAATAAATTCAGCTCATAAAGGAAGAAAAAAAAGTACAGTAGCGGAAGGGGTGAGTGCTAGCTAACAGGAGAGAGAAGGAAAAGAAGGAAGAGAGAAGCATAGCGATACTCCACCACAGCAGAGGAGAGCCAGAGAACTCTGCCTGCTCTGCGTTCAGCTCCTAGCCCGGTCAGGGGACAGAGGAGCATGGGCGGGCACCATTTCAGGGCTCGGAAGGTCTCCACGCTCAGCTGCAGCATGTACACAGTTGCGAGTCGGATAGAGTCTCTGTGTGAATCCATCAGTTGCCCATCAACTGTCGCAAGAAGACCACTGGCACGCAACGTGCAAAATCCGACTCTGACCACTTCGTCCAACCGAGTGCCTCTTTCTGAAAGGCAAAGGTGCACACTCCAAACACAATCCTTATGCTTCACAATCATAGTCTCGTCTTGTACATATCGGACATGCATTGCACTGAATTACTTGGTCTGAAGACGAAAAAGCTCTGTTGCTTGACAGGCCTGTTGCCGGTCTTAGACAACTATGTGTGGAACGTCCCCAATTTCTTCCATGCATGCGCGTACGCTGGCAGACAGTAAGATGACGCACAAATGATTCCTCCTACTACATCTTCTCCCGGCGCAAGCGGCACAAACAAGCTCAGCAACGGGCTTCTTTACTCAGTTCAAAACAAACGTCTGACCTTTACAACAGTTGCCCGGTCCTGACTTCGTTTCAAATGACTGAGTTCCTGACCAAAGAGCTGGCAGGCAGACTCAGCGTCGCTCCGGGTAAGCTGGGCTTTACTTCTATTGTATGGGACTATCAAGCTCCCTTCAGCTCCCTTCAGTGAATGTCTGTCGACTAGGTCTGTCGATCAATCACTATGTAGCTTCTCCGCGGTTCATGCAGTCGGCCGCATGCAATGGCCCGGCGCCGTCAAGTGCATTCATGCATCTGACGCACTCCGTGCGAATGGCCCGGAAAGCGAAATTTATTCTTGTTGCCCCTGCTTTAAATTTGGAAAGTGCCTCCTCAGCTGAATTGTCTTTCCGGGGCCGAGCTTGGCGTGCGTCAAATCTTCCTGTAAACGTCTGACGCATGCATCCGTGTGGTCTGGGGGGGTGCAATTTTTGTTAAGTGCCCTCTCAGCTTCGCTTTCCGGGCCATGCAAGCTAGCGTCGATCTCGCACGTCAAATTGGATCTGACGCACTAGCTCCGTGCGATTGGCCCGGAAAGCGAAATTTATTCTTGTTGCCCCTACTTTAAATTTGGAAAGTGCCTCCTCAGCTGAATTGTCTTTCTGGGGCCGAGCTTGGCGTGCATCAGATCTTCCTGTAAACGTCGGACGCAGCCATCCGTGTGGTCTGGGGGAGTACAATTTTTCTCAGCTTCGCTTTCCGGGCCATTTTGCATGCACGCAAAAAAAAGAAGCCATCGCCTCAGGGGGTAGCTCAGCTCTAGCTGCTGAGATCAGCTGAGAGGCCCTGAGATCGCACATATCCGCATAACGCATTTTTTCATTTTTTGGGGGAGGAATCGGTTCTAGCTATCTTTAGCAGTCACGGTTGGTATCGCCCAAGTTCCAAAATATACCTCTCAAGCAACTCGCACGGAGCCGCGATCGCATTAATTACTTCGCTCCTCATGATACATGCCCCTCAAGTAACTTGCACGGAGTTGCATATATATATATATATATATATATATATACATATATAGATACGCACAGTCCCGAAAAGCATATTTTACGCGTGTTGCCGTGGCCCCCGTCACTTGCCCATTGTATGCAGACAAGACATGCCTAAGCCCCTGATCGTTTGCATCAATCAAACTATATGGCCGACCCCTTAAATGGCCCACATGCTGTCTAAACCTGCCTGGGGCGCCTGGGGTACCCTAGGCACGCCGCAGGCGGCCCGCCAGGGCCGCCTGGGGCGACCCTAGGTGGTTTTGCCTAAGTTTATATAGAGCTGCTTGGGGCTTCGTTGTTGAAAGTTGCCTGGGGCGAAGGTTGGTGCCAAAGGCACCAACCTTATCGTCACGAACCACGGTGCACGATGGCCCCCAAGGCACTCACCCAACTGGTTGGGTGCATTCCGTATATACGTGCATATTCGGGCATACGTATACGAGAGTGGGCGTGCATTGTGCGCCAAGGTATATTTCATTACGTACGAAGGGAGTATATAGGCAGAAGTATATAAACTTTGTGTTTTATCACGGTGCTGGTCCCAGATTACAGGATTTGATATGTATAAGTGGTATTAAACCGGTCAGGAGAAGACTGGACTATAGTAGTTTAAGACGTTAGACCTGCTCTCCCCGCCTGTACGTCCCCCCGCGGTAGCTAGCCGATAGCTCGACGTTACACGTCGATCATCTGTCACCTTTCAACATCTTCAAATATCTTCGACATCCTCCAATAAAATATTTATACTTAAACTAATATTATTTGTGTAGTGATAGCTAATTCAGATTTTTTGCATCTGTTTTACTTTTTACGAGAGGCTGGAAGCTGACAAGTTTGATCCAAGTTTGTTTGAAGTCTAGATAGATAATGATAATCTATGATGATTAATTAATGGTGATGATAATTTGTGACTCAATTGTGAAACCGTGAAAGAAAAGCATTTTACAAAACTTGGTAAAAATCTTTTTATTCGGGTCCATAAAAAAAAAAAACTTAAAAAAAAAAATTAAGTGGAAAACATTAAATTTTTTTTTTGAATGTCTTACACCTTGCGGTCCTTGCTAGATTCATTTATTCACATAATTATGTACTTAATTATTGATTGCATGCAATTATTAAATGTAAAACTACTAAACATTGTTTGATGATTTGTTGGTTTTATCGTAAAATTTGCAGGTCTGTTGCGGTAAGTCGCAGCAGGAAAAACACGAATTGATCAGTCTTGAAACGCTTTACATCGCGGATCAAATGCGATCGCCGCGGACAATAAAATAATTTTTGTTATTTTGTGTTATGTCTGTACGCTCTTTTGCGCGTTTCTTTTCCTTTCGTTCTTTTGGGTCAAGCGTTGCTTACGCAACTTGCGCATTGCCACTCACAAACAGCAAACTGGATGTGAATAGAAGCATTCATGCATATATGCAAGGAGAAACGTATCGATATGTATCGATATCAGCAAAGGCCGAGAGGTCTGAATTGAGGAAGGGAGAGCAAAGAGGATGAGGAATCGAATGTGCTTGGGAGAGAGAGAGAGAGGCGTGCTGAAAGAGCCGAAATACCTTCCTGTAACGTTTTACATCCATGAGGTGTTGTTGGCACCCCTTGCTATGTGTTCGTCAGTTTCCTCTCACACCGCCCCTGATGTTTGCCCTCTTGCAACAGATTTTTTTTTTTCTCCTCCTTTTGGTTTGCAACTCCCCTTTGCTCATGCAACCTCCGTGTCCTCTTCCTCTGTCTTCCTTCCGAGCACTCGAGCACCCTCAGCCATCTCCTGAGGGACACAGGGAGGAGACGGGGGGAGGAGACGGCCAGGGATCTGCAGCTCTGCCTCCTCCTCTCCTTCCTCCCGAAGAGAACTGGGTCGAGGAAGTGTCGGAGGGGAGGAGACGGACAGCCCCCGTGAAAGTGGGGTGGCAGCATTTGCAGCCTCTCCCCTCTTCTGTACCCTTTCCCTTTGAGGAGACGGTCTCTGCTCTTCCAAATCCTCAACAAAAAGATTCCCTTCCTCCTCCTCAGTCTCACCCTCACACCCGGGCACCGGACTCTGCCCCCCCCTCTCCCCCTGTGTTGACTTTGAGGACCCATCAGAAGACTCCCCCTCTCTTTCCTCCTTTGCGTTTCCCTTTGTCCATTTGTCACGCAGACTACCCTCAGAGGTCTCTTGCTTGTCTCCCTTCCCCCTCTTCCCCCCCCACCTGCACGACGGCACCTCCCCGAGAGAGGAGGGAGAGATCCAGGGAATCACAGGGTCGGCACTCATCAGCTTCATACCCCCACTCCCCCCCTCTCCTCCCTCAGCGCCCCCCCAGGGAAGCCCTGTGTACTTCAGCAGCGCCTCCAGAGGGAGCATGCGGTCAACCTCGGAACTCTGCATCCATCCATCCAGGGCATGCATCGACACGAATAGAATGCATGTACTTACTGGTCCATCTGACCCCTCCCCTCATGCATGCATGCACGCAAAGTGGATGGGTCCACGTGCGTCCACAGATGATTTTGTGAATACAAATCAAATGATCAAAATTCCTACGCGTACTCACGCACTCATTTTCTTTTCATGCAGGAAGAAGAGGAAGCGATAGAAAAGCAAACGGAGAGAAAAAAGAAGTTCAAAAACAGGATCGACCGACGGCTACACAGCCAGAAATCGAAATAGACAGCTGGGAGATCTTCCTCTGCATGCACTTGACGTTCCAATATCAAAGACCTTGGCTTTAGTTTCTTTTCAAACCACCTCGTTTTACCTGTGAGGCAACGATGTGATGCGCGAAGAGCACAGGGAAACCAAACACATGAGTGGTCGATCAATTCTATTTTTTTAGAACTCACCGCGTCATCGTCATTCCCATTCTCTGTCCCGTTTTCATTCCCTCCTTCTGCTTCTTCTTTGTTCTCGGTCCAGGCTGTCACTGTTTTTGTTGGCACCTGACTTTCTTTTTCCCCCGTTCCTCCCTGCTCTCCGTTCTCCATGTCTCCCTCTGCATTCCCATTCTCTCTCCAAGGAGACAGGTGTTCCCCCCAGTGGGCATGCCTCTGTCTCCCTGTCGCTCCTGCTGCTGCTGTGTTCCGTCCCCCGGCATTGTTCCCGTCTTCAATCAGGACCTCAGCCTCCTTCAACACTTCCTTGTAAGACAATAGACACGCAACCAGCAGAGAAAGTGCAGACAGAATCTCGAGAGCCTGCAGTGTTCATTTTATTCCAATCAAACGATCTTGCATACTTGAAGTCGTGCTCAAAGAGTCAACAGAAAGTTAGGTAAATTTACTGCACAGTCTCCACAGCACGCTCGATAACATGAAAAAGAGGATTGATAGTATTGATTGATCAGATCCCCAACAAGCCAGCAGCCAAAGAACGAGAAGCAGAAGATTAAAATGAAAGAAAGAGAGGTTGGCCTGAAGACAAAAAGTTATACACAGCATGTAAAATAGCACACAAGGGAAGGGAACAGAGACGAGAAACAAGCACGATTCATTTACCGAACACAACAGCAAAAAGAAAAGACACGACCGACCAGGCCCAGATAGAAAAGGACATGGAAGAAGATGTCGACAACACAGGTTCCTGCACGAGTGCCGTCCTTCAACACCATAGACATCATTTCGGGAGACACATCAAAGTCTCCGTCGGTCCCACTCATCATGCATGCAGGTCCCGACACGCAACTGTTCACGGTGTCTCTCCCCAAAGCCCCTCTGGAGGTCCTCAAAGGAACTCGGCAGTCTAGTTTGAACCCTGCATTCCATCCACCCATCCGTCCATCCACAAGGGGATACTATCAAATAAGACGGCGAGTAAGAAACAAGGAAGGGGGGCCACAACGGGAGGGGGAAGAGGGAGACCACTCTGCCGAACGTCACTGCGGCATTCAAGAGAACAAACGGACCTGAGGGCAACACGTATACGTCTCATCTGGGTGACTCCGAAGTCGGATCATGGAAAGCAACGAAATGAAGAACAGAAGAATTTTCTTCGGATTCTCCCCTTCCTGAGGTATCTCTATGATAAATGGGCATGCCGAAGAAGCCTCAATCAACTGATCTACAAAGCGGAAGAACACCAACCAGAAAAGATGTCAGCAATGTTGAAAAAGGATAAAACCAGCACGCCAAAAACATCAATGGACAGAAGTGCCACATGCAGGTCAATCAGGAACTCTTTCAGTTTGTCTATCGATTTGATCGTCCGTCCACTTTTTGGACCAACCGCCTGCGGAGCGAACTTGCACTTCCCTTCACTTCAAGCTGACCGACCGTCAGCGTTTTCTTGCACATCGCACTCAGGGGCCACTGCACAAAACGCGTTGACATCCTCCAGGGTCTGCAGGGGGGGTGAGGCGGTCTCGAGAGCAGAAGCACACGGAGACCGTGCGTACACACACGCAGCTCTCCGCATTCCGTTCCTGTCCCCCCACAGAAGCCCGCCTGAGTTGGTGCTGGAGGGCAGAGAGGGTTCTGCTAGAAAGACCAGGTCCATTTTGGTGCAGTGGTTGCAGACGGTGCGGAAGTACCGAGGGACCCTGAAGACCACCATCAGAAACACCGCCAGGGAGATCAGGTGCACAAGCTCACAGGTGGAGAAGTAGAGGAAGTGCCTTCTCGAGGCTCTCAGACAACTCTGCATGATGCACACATGAGCAGCCAACAACGTGTTATGAATGTTAACAGTTAACCATCACGGGCCTTTGTTCTCATCTCAGGTTTTTGTGCAGAAATATACGTTGGCGTTCATGAATTTGTCGAGGAAAAATGAAAAAGTGACAGGCGCTGTCATAAGTGCTGCTAGAGAAGACGTTAAGCGCCACGCATGCATGCGACAAAAACTCCTTCCTGTACAAACTGACCGGCAGAGCAGTGGCGAGGGTAGCAAAGAAACCTGAATGCACCCAAGCAAGGATGGGAGCACATCAGCAGAAGCAAAATGGCACAGTTGAAAATTGAGGGATGAAATGATGACAGCCAAGTCGGAAAGCAATTTGAAAGACACCTTCGGGAATCGCGCGAATCACGCGCAAAATAGGCTCACACCATGCTGCCAGGACGAAAGAAACAGACCGGGAAAGCAACGCCGCGCTTTGCACCTTTTGAGACACAAGAGATTTCGATGGCCTTTCTTTCATTCATTTGACGTCATGCAGAAAAAAACAAAAAACAGAAGGAAGACGCTGGCTGACCTCCGAATCAAACAACGAATCGGAAACTGAAAGCCGCTTTTGAACGTATTGAGAATATATAGGAAAACAGACCGAGTTTGCAAAAATACATGCATACAAGCATCCGTTCACTGTTCTTTTCGTCCTAAGACTGACCAACAATGCAGACCACACAGACTCCCACAACAGCAAATACAATGGCTGTGTCCTTGACACCCTCGTCAGGTATCTCCAGCTTCCTCAGGTTGTGAATCAGAAAAGCAGCCAGACAGAGATACACCACCATGCCGACAATCCGGATGTCAAGAAGACTCCACAGGATTACTTTCTTCGCCATCTTGCAAAACTGCTGTGTGCTTTGAGCTGCGGCGTCAAATGTGTATTGGGCAGAAGAGCTGCGAGCTTATATATATACAACAGGTGCTTCTTTCGTTAACAACGGTAGTAACAGGCCACACGACAACAGCGGAGGCGTGTGTTGTTTGAACCGACTGGATCAAGTCCGACCGACAGATTGCTTCTCGGGATCTGGAAAAGATGGTCACCCAGCGCTACGCATCAATGCGCTGTACAGGAGTGCTGTGTCGCACACAATTGGCAGCATGAGAACAACGATGTCACTGAGTCTGACAGTTCAGACATACATGCATGTGTTGTTCCAGTTGACGCCATGTACGCTCGTGCTGCGCGCGGGTTAACTTGCGAAAGAAATGCTTTTGTCACTCACCAGATACGGACAGCTATAGGGGAATATATACCCCTGCCCTTGAATTTGGCTATGGAGGGGCGGTCTATCCTAGACAATCTTTTGACCCGTCGGGCCAGCACCCCCAAAGACGGTCCGGTGTAGTTAGTCTTGGGTACCTGCATACAGTAAACAAACAACAGTATGCCGTCTCCAACAATTCAACTGGGGTGCTCACATACATTCATAAGAAAGGCGAGGGGGGGACACGCTGACCAGCAAGACACGCACACACGGCCAAAAGGGTCATCCCTCTCTACGCAATGCGATCATGCTACTTTCGAGAGAGAGAGCAACACATCTTCAGTCAAAATGCTGGCTTATGTTTGTTCCCCCCTGCTCATAAAGTAAGCAACACATGAAAAATCGAACCCTAAAAGTCAACATTTTTACGAAATAACCTGTGGGAGTTTTCCGGAAAAGTCAAGAGACTACAGAACAACACTTCAAAGAATCAAAGAAGCCGTCTTCCATCTCTCACTTCAACAATTCACACAGAGAAGAAAGCAAACTCTGACTGAGTCTGATTGGTTGTCAATGTATGTACGCATGATTCAAGCATGGCGGGTCCCTGGCGTATAGGCCCGGGCCCCGGCACGAGTGCTCTGTATTGGAGGCCCGCACATTTTTTTTTCCCATAGCAAAATTCAAGGGCAGGGGTTTATATAGCCCTATTTCAAATTTTATACGTACGTTTTTAGTGATCTATAGCTACCTTCCCGCGCGAAAGGCGCGCGCGTATACAGATTATTTTTTGGATTAATCTACATGCCGGGCCTGCATGCATGCACTTATAAAATATTATATATAATACACGAGAGTGGCCATCCCAACATCCTATAGCTATATATATATGGCTCTGGAAATGACGTACGATGTATGAGCCGTACATTCGTCACAATACGACAACGAGGGCCGGCCGGCCTGCCAGAGGCAAGCCGGATTTACATACGCATATAGGCGTAAGCATCGACCTGTATCCTTATGCTGACTTCGACAACACATCCTAGCGCCACCTGGTGGACCTCACCTTGGCGACCTATCTCGTCTGGCAGGTTGGCATTCAAAGGGAGACTTCTCTGTGCTTCAAGAAGGAAAATGGAGGAGGTGCCACAGGACAGCGTGCCTGTCTCGTGGGCAGACCTGGACGCCCATGCTCTCTACCTGATCTCGCAGCAGACTGCAAAACGATTCGATATCTCGTTCCTTCCTCGTGGCATACAGAATGCGATGGTGGAGGAACATCAATTGCTCACTCACAAGCAACAGGCCTTGGCAGAAGGAGTGAGTGACGACTCTCCGAACGGTTACCGCATGTTTGCTTCTACTTCTGAAAGGCGCTCTCTTTGGGACTACATGTGCTGCATGATGACATGGCTGGACTTTTACGAGTCCTGTGCCCAGATCTTTTGGCCTGAGGGAATCGACTGGGAGCCGTGGCGGCCGTACCGCTCACCTCAGCTTGTCACTGCACACGAAGTGCCAGAGCTGGTCAAAATGGCTTACACCAAAATCTTCAACTCTGGCCTGCCAAATCGCACCAAGGCGAATTTTCAAGACCGTGTGAGGGAGTTTGAGCAGCAAATTGGCTCACTCCTCGCACAAAAAGGGGGGTTACCGGGCTCTGAAGGGTATGCTGTGCTCAACAAGGACATTCCGCTCGCGGTGCGTGCTTAGTGTTGGGTTTGGGCATTCGAGATGTACCACTTGATGCATTACATAGACACACAGGCTCTCACATCCGCGTTGCAAAAAAAATGTGCTCCTGAAGGTAGTGAAGGGTGCAGACGGTTGCGAACAACTGGTCCGAGAGATGCAGTGGCAATGGAAAAGGGTTTCCAGGAGCCAGGCCGAAAGAGAAGGTCTGCCCATCAAGGACAACGCAGAGATGGAAGTCTACAAAACATTTCTGCACAACAAACAAGCCCTTCCCGCCCCACAGGTCGCCCCCAACCCCCCATCTGCCACAGCAGCAGCACATCCGAAGGCCGTCCCCTCTGCTCCCACCGTAGGTGCTTCCCTTATCCACTTCCCGAAAGCATCTCCTGAGCCTTCTCAGACAGTCGCTCCTTCCACAGGCCCCTCTCCGTCCTCCGCCCCGAACAAACCCCCCGCTGCTTCCGTCTTTCCAAAGGATCATCGCTCTGATGCCAGAGTCGACCCGGGAGGGCTGCGCACGTTGCGCGTGCCCCTCCGCAGTCGCTCCATGGAAGTGAAGACCAAGTGGGAGAAAGCAGGGGGGATGGCCATCACCATCGATTGGAGAAAGATCAGTCTGTCCGAATTGTACAGAAGTGCGGCAGGGATCGTTCTTCGTTCGTTTAAGCCAGTCACCACAGAAACACTGTTCGCCGCTGTCAAGTCTTTCTCGAGGGAAAAGGATGACGACCTCCGTCTCCTTCTCCTTCTAGGTGCACAGATAGACGGTCTCCACAAAGATCGAACGCCGCTGATGTGGGCCATCACTATCGGTCGTGAATGGGCGAACCTCGAAGCAGTGAGGCTGCTGGCAGAGGCGGGGGCAAATCTCGAAGTCAAGACGCCCACTTTATGGCTAGGGGGGGGGTTCTTTGCGTACACGGCCCTTCACTTGGCCTGCATTCACAATGAGCATGAGGTCCTTGCGTTTCTCCTTTCGAGAGGGGCCGATATTCATGCGAAAGAATATTATGAGCACACGGGTCTTCATATCACGTTGCTGTACGGTCACAGAGAGAGTACGCAGGTGCTTCTCGATCGGGGAGCTCGGGTGGATACAAGGAATTTGGTGGGACACACGCCGCTCCATTATGCTGTCCTTCCGTACCCAGGCAAGCAGAATGCCAGTGAGGTGGTAGAACTGCTCCTCGCTCGAGGGGCAGACATGGAGGCAAAGGATACCGGCACGCTCACCGTTTTGCTGACCGCTGTGCTATACGGATCTGTAGAGATGGTCAAGCTTCTCCTTGATAGAGGCGCAAATATCCACGCGAGAGATGCGGGCATGAGGACCGGCCTGGACCGCACTGCACCTCATCGCCATGTCTCGTGAGCTCGATCAGTAGAAGAAGCTGCGCATTGCACAGTTGCTTGTCTCCCGAGGCATCAACGTCCACGCCCTAGACAGGAGCGGCACGACGGCTCTTCGAGTTGCCCAGAGATGCAACCCAGGGGACTCGACGATCTCCGCGTTCCTTTCTGGCCTGCCTTAGCCTGCCTCGCCAACCTTTTGACCCGCCGCAGCAGTCTTACCAGGCCTAGAGTCTTACAATTGACAGCTTTTAATAATAAGGGACTTGTTGGCAATTTTCACTAGTTTTTGAAGTCAAACGTCTTAGAAGTACCCTAGGCTGTAACACAGCGAAGGAAAGGAGATGCATTAGGAGATGCATGGAGGCAGATCGATGGAGGGAACCTAAGGGGGAACCTATGAGAGAACTAGCTGTGCGCGCTCATCTTTCAGAAAGAAAAGTAGTTTCTAAACTCGAATTATTATTAATTCGTAAAGTGGTTCCTAATTTTTAGGAAAGAGTCCTTAAAAATAATGAGAAGTAAAGACTACTAGGCAGTTTTTTTTTCTGTCTACTCTATACATCACAATCTTTTTCAGTTTCATTCAGTAGAAAGTTAAACCATCGAAAGTTAACATAGAGTGATAAATAATAAAATATATATATTGAAAGTACCAACGCAAATTAAGTGTATTTAAAAGATGTTATGACTATATCTAGTTGTGATTCTATGGTCGTAATCAAACTTTTAGATGCGATCACTTTTGATTTTCAGAAAGATGTGCAACCCTAAGTGTAACCCCACATACCACAGTGCAGCCACACAGAACTAACAAAGTGTTGTTTTGAATTACTTCACGTCTTGATTTCATTGAATGAAATCTAGAATGGCATGCATCTTTAAATGATCTTTTACCAGACTCTGACATAGCTATTACCGAGCCCTTCCAAAGAAGTCTAAAAACCTGTCCCACTCTGTTTTCTTTTTCCCCTCAAAAGTTTCCCAAGCGTCCTGCGCGCATTTCGCGTACAGGTTGATGGCCCTCACGGGCTTCCACAGATCGTAGGCAAGTCCCGTCAGATCGTTCCGCTCTTTCACAGAGAGCTGCAACTGCCTGTCGTCTGCAAATGCGAGGCACAGTTGTGCCATCTTGCAGACGTGCTCAACGTCGTTCGGGTGTAACGTCTTCCCGTCTCTCAGGTCCTTCCACGTCAAACGAATCAGGACCTTCGCCTCCTCCACCGTCCTCCGATTCCGGCCGACGACCTGCAGCCATTCAACATAGAAGTCACATGCAGCAGAACGGTCATGGAGCTTCGAGTCAATCAGAACAAGGTCCACAGGAACGGCAGTCGGTTCACCCTACACTGGCAAATTCTATCGCCCGGTATCGCTTTTGCCCAAATGGACATTGACAAGATAGACGAGAACGAGGCCCAGTACTTGGTCGTCCACTTTCTGTGATTCTCTTTCCACAAGCTCACAAAGGCAACAGACGTATAGAAAGACTCAGTGAAAGGGGAAGGAAAAGGACGCAGCTCATGAAAGGATATGAAAAGACAATAAGATGCTGACGTTTCCGCAGACACACGGTGGCAACAAAACGTTTTGAAAGGGCGCACAGTCTGGCGAATGATCAATCGACAATTGAACTGCTATCTCACGCCCAGTAGATCCATTAGCTAACAGAAAAGGACACTGAAAAGCGAAGAAGAAAATTCTGACAGATAGAGGGGCAAAAGAGGCAAAAACAACGATCGGAAGGAAGGAAGAAAGAAAGAAAGAAAAAAGGCAGACAGACAGACAGACAGACAGGCAGGCAGGCAGACAGACAGTATGTTCTTCTTCTCCCTTCTTTTGTTCATGTACACACAGACAGACAGACACAGACAGACAGACAGACAGACAGACAGAGAGACAGACAGTATACAGACAGACAGACAGACAGACAGACAGACTATATCGTCTTTTCTTCACTTCACTTTTTCCGAATCGCTTCCTTTCTTTCGGACAGACAGACAGACAGACAGACAGACAGACAGAACCTTCCTTTCATTCTCTTCTGTTTTCTTTTTTTCTTCCGGCGAAAGACAGACAGACTATATGTTTCTTCTTCTTCTCCCTCCTGCTCTTCATGAACACAACAGACAGACAGACAGACAGACAGACAGACACGAAGACAAACAGGAAGACTGACAGAAAGGCAGGCAGAAGGTGGGAAACAAATAAATGCATACATACATACATACATACAGACAGACAGACAGACAGAAAGAAAGAAAGAAAGAACGAACGAACGAAAGAGAGAAACAGAGACAGACAGACAGACAGACAGACAGACAGACAGAAAGAAAGAAAGAAAGAAAGAAACGCACCTGATCCAAGAACAAAGCCAGATCGGTACGGAATCTCCACCTATCGTCCCCCGTCGCCGTTGCTGCACTTCTTCTGTACCACGACAGCGCCTCCCTCTGCTGGTTCGCGTCGTAGTCAAGAAACTCTGCATAGTGGTGAATTAGCTCGGCCCCTGCCTGCTTGTCCTCACCGTCAAATCTCTCCAACGCATACTCGTAGAAGCTCTTTCCCACCTGTACACATAAGACGGAGTTAGACAGGCGGGGTGGGCAGGAGGACTGATTTCTGTCTTCCACAAAGTCCGCGTGACTCCTTTTCTTTACAGCCTTTTTCTTTTGACCTTTTGCATGGACTCCTCGAGCTTTCGTCTATTTCTTCTCTTCCAAGAATCTTGAAGAGGAAACCAATGGCACGCCCCCACCCTGCTAACAAACACACCCACCTGTACGTTGCTGTAGTGATCAATCCAGCTGCGTGCGTATGCAACGATGTGCTTGGCACAAAGAGGGTCGGTCCTCTCGCACTCCTCCAGCCACCCCTTCCAGCTGGAGATCAGGGAGAGATCGTAAGGCTTGAAGTCCCCATAGGGTTTGAACCTCTTTGGCCTCGTCTGCTGGTCTGGGAGTCTCTTCAAAACCCCGTACCTTCCATTCCGGTAGATCATCTGGAAGTGGGAGTCGTCGACCTGAAGAGGAGAGGGACAGAGGAGGAGTGGAAAGTGAGAGCAGTCGAATAACCATACAGGCCGAAGTACAAAATGGAACCACCACAAGCCAGAAAGAGACACGCGAAAAAAGAAGGGCGAGCGAGCACGCAGCGGAAAGAAGGAAGAGACCCCAAAATGCCCTGCAACCCAAAGCAGGTAGGAAGCCTCTCTTGAAGGATCAGAAGCGTGTCCTCACTTCAGTTGGCGGCAGAGAAAATGCGCGGCTCTCTTTCGCGCGCCCACGCACACATACACACACACACACACACAGCACCTCTTTCTTCCACCCATTGGCCTGACCTGAATGCGCATGCAGAGCCTCTGGATGTTGGAGATGGAAGAATCGCACCTCCACCTCCTCTCGTCCAGATGTGCCGCCACGTCAAAGACAGTCGTCACGCTCTTGTCGTTCGGGGTCGCACACCTGAGGGAGGATTCAAAACGGAGGGAGGGAGGCGATAGGGAGGATTTCGCTTCGTTCTCAGAGAGATGACCGCAAAGCGATTCGTATGGCTGACACGGCTTGAAACACACGTTCTGCGGTAATCCTGCAGCGAGCTAATGATGCTGGTTTGGGAGGCAAGAACTGAAGGGCAAGGGAGAGTTCTTCGTCCGTCCTTTCTCTCTCTTTCTTTCTGCAGTCAGACGATCAGGTGACCCACCTACCTGTAGATGTTCAGGATCACATAATCAACATCCTTGAACTCCGAGTGGAGCATCTCATGGATCTCCTCTATGGGTGGGCAGGCCGCAAAGGCGTAGTTCTTCTGGACCTGCAGTATGCTTGGAACGGGTACATACAGTCTACGTGTGCATGCAGATTTGTTCTTGCATGTGATGGGAACTGGACGACTCCGCGAAGAATCGGCTTCTCTACACATTTATGCATGGGACACGATGATGTGGATGTGGAGGACCCAGAGAGACCCTCACAGACAGATACAGCGGCAGGCGAGCCGAGGAAGCACACGCGATTTGATTGAGAGAAGTTTGAGTAAACCTGTGCAGACAGAGGCGGAGCAAGTCTCTGTGTGGCCGGCCGACCCTTTTCCTCATCTTCTCTTCCTCGTACTGTGGGTGCACGACGATCGAGAAGGTCGGAGAGTAAGCCCGAATCTGCAGAGGTTAGAAGGGAGGAGAGACGCGAAGAGATTAGATTCAAAAAAATCAAAAAGAGATGAGATTCTCAGATTACCCAGGGCCGGCTCTAAAAGTACTGACCGTACATTTTCCGTCGTTGATGCCAGAGAACCCCCCCCCCCCC
>JAHBMJ010000858.1:0-39330 GCA_018398765.1 Chromera velia | reverse complement strand
TACCTATCCCATTCCTCACTGCACTGTAGCAGCCCGAGCCACAGATCTTTGCAGTTATGACTGAAAAAAATGGTCCCCTGCCTGGCTGTGTGGTGTGAGCATGCAGTTGACAGAGGAGACGGACATGCTGCTTTGGCTCATCTAAATCTGTTTGTTTGAGTGTCTGACTGTTGACTTCTTGTGGTATGGACCCCATGTGTTCTGAAGTACTCTTGTCACACTTTCATTTGCCATGGTGATTGATTAGTGCGACAGAGAATACATACCCACACGAAGCATCGCTACTTTCAAACAGAACACATGCAAACATATATGCATGCAGATAGACCGTTCAATGCATCCAAGTCAAAAATTAATCAAAACAGTTAGATGGCCCCGAAGAGCAGTGTTGCGGTTATCCCGCAGCGTTCATTCTCGGTATGGCCTCGCGGTATTTCTGTTTTGTAAGTGCCCCCCGCTTCGCTTTCCGGGGCCATTTTTGTTTTGTAAGTGCCCCCCGCTTCCCTTTCCGGGGCCATACGTCGATCACTCCGGGCATATGCATTCAGTTTAAGTCACATGCAAGGAGACGCATAGGCCGGAGACGGAAAGTCGTTTCCACCAAAGAACGAACGGTAGCGACTTCAACTACAGGTCGGCGCGATTCTAGCTTGCACCAGCAAAAAGCCACCCACTGTGAGCCTTTTCCGAGCGGTGAAAAGTAAGTAGACGGAGCGGAAAGCGACAGTATACAGGAGACGCCGAGTCGCCCGACACGCTCTTCAATCATGAGTTCACCAGAGTGTGCCTCATCTGTGACAGTCTGGACGATCAAACTTGAGAAAGATGTTCCCTCAAATGGGGTTATTCTGAAGGCAGAGATCCCTACAAGTGCCATCGAGTACTTCCCGCAACCCGGGTGCATCCAGCTCACAAAAACGCACTTCCTCTCTCTCCCCAAACTTTTCGGAGACGGGCATTTGGCTACTGGACTGACCCAGTGCACACAGACCAAGGAAGGGAAGGCCGACACCGACTGTTGGGTAGTCCTGCAGTACGCATCAGAAGAGGCCCTCCTCCCTTCCTGTCTTTCAGTCTTTGCCTCACGGGACCTGTCTGCTGGCCAAGAGTTGAACGTGGACATGTCGAACTGGACCCCGTCGCTTGAATGCGCACACATGCCATCTGGGTCCGACAAGAAGACCCTCTCTGGAGGCCCGGACAGATGTCCCTTTTTTGTGATTGAAATTCGGAAAGGTGAACTTGCTCTGAAGGCATCGCGTCCGTTCAGGAAAGGAGAGACGGTGTTGAGTCTCCCCGTCCGTCTCGAGCATCTCCAGTCGGAGCCCCACATGCACACTCTGCAGGTAAGTGGTTCGACTGTATCGCTTCTTTTTTGGTCCAACAGAGAAAACCTCACTTACTCACTCCCTGTGTGAAAGTGGCTCAACTGTTCCTGAAAGCTCGGCTGGTCCACAAGAAAACAAATAAAACATGCGTTGAGACATGCAGGAGGAGTACGAAGGTGTCAAAAAGGCTCTTTCACTTTGCTCGCTGAGTCTTTCCCGCAGTGCATGCATGTCGGAAAGCCGCGCGAAGGACAAACAATGAAAAATGCCCGAAGCTCTTTTTGTCTTGGTTGCAGGTCGGAAAGGATGCCCACATGGACATCAGAGAGGTGCTGCCGGGGTCGGAGCTTCTCAACCACAGCTGTGGGCCTTCCTGTTTCTTCAAATTGGAGTATGAAGACTCTCAAAAGGTTGCAAACGGAGAAGCAGACGTATGTGGAGATACGGGAGGCGCTGCTCCAGTCACCCTGTCAAAACTTGAGGGTGAGCACGATGGGGTGGAGGGAACTCCAACGGGCGAGGAGAGGCTTCCTTCGTGTCTAGAGCTTGTGGCTCTCATCGATGTGCCAGTGGGGGGTAACCTAGAGTTTGACTATAACTTGACTGAATGGGCTATGGAGTCCCCCTTCGAGTGTCAGTGCGGTTCTCCCATGTGTGTGGGCACGGTTTCTGGATTCTCTCGTCTTCCCATGAAAGAGCAGGAGCGACGGAGAGACGCAGCCATTGTCTGTAAATGGTTTTCTTGATTTGTTCTACCCACTACTCCACATGCACTACTCACCTCAAGCGACTTAGACTCTTCAAGCCAACTTTCCTTTTTGTTTTTCCAAAAGAGAGAGGGGAATTTAAGGGAGTGGCACTGCTTTTGACTACGTTCAATTAAGTTTATGAAGGTGTTTTCACTGTTTTGTCCAGCTTTCTTTTCAAAAGTGCAGGTAACCTATGACTATGACTATATGACTATGACTATGACGCGCCATCGTTATCCGCATCCATGCAGTTCCAGATACTTCTAAAGTTAGGCAAGGGAATATTTACGTTCAAACTTAGAAAAGCGAAAGGAAAAATGGATCTGTCAGTCAATCAATTCTAAATCAATTGCTTCTCTTTTTATGAGGCAACCTATAGTAGCCTAGATAGTAGCCCATCAGTACGTAGGCTTAATGTCTTAAATTGTTTTTTCTAGTATTTTGACTCTTACACCAGTGCACTGCAAGAACAGCGACAGACTCTAATGATTTTAACTAATTTCAACCGTCTAAGGTCCGTCTTCGAATGATTAATATATAATTATACAAGTAATTAAACACAGTAATTTCATCATACACTTTTTATTCATCTTTTAAAGAGTAAGCTATAGAGATTATAAGTAACCGTAAGTTTCTGATACTTTCTGTTTGATTCTGGATCCTATAGTTACTTACTTAACTTACTTAATTGTGGTTAAGCCTAGGGTCTCCGAAACTAGAGACAAATGACAACCCATGCATGCAGTTGTAAACAAAAGGAGCAAGCCGCCGTAGCTTAGCCTGCTTCCACATAAATATGAATAACCATGACCCTCCACAGCCTAGGCTGAAGCTAAAGGCTGAACAACTATACAAGACGTGCATGCACTCATTTCAAACAAGCTCTAGGCGTCGGCTAAAGAAAAGAAAAAAAAAAGATCCCCCAAAATCTAGTGACTAGATTTAATTTGATAGGATTTGATTTGATTTGATTTGAGTTTCAAGCTCAAATCTGACCAGATTTGAGGATATTTGAAGTAGATTTGAGGTTGAAGTCTAGAGGTTACTCTCGATAGCACTGAAGACGACATGACACAGTCGATACCACTAACAAATCCTAGAAAGCCCTAGAGACAAAAAAATCACTAAAAACTAGACTAAAAGCTAAATTAAGACTCTCAAAATTAATGAGCTATTGTCAAAGCTAAGAGCTTACATAAGTTTGATAAAGAGGGACCCAAGAAGGGCTCAAAGCAAAAAAAGAAGCGTAAAAACTGCCACAGGATAATAAAGAACCACTTCAAACCCTCAATCAAAACTTGAATGTCTGGAAAAGAGACTGGATGACCTCTTTTTCACTAAACAGACATTTGAAAAAACTTTTAGGCGTTCATATTCATATGAAACTGATGAAAAAATCTTTTTGTGATCTTTTTTTTTTTTTTGCGCACAAAAAAGTGCGAAGACTCATTTGAGAGACTGGATGACGGATTGACCTCGAAGATTTGAGGTTAAACGGTCAGATTTGAAGTAGATTTGATAGGATTTAGTAGGCTCTATCATGCTAAAGTTTTTTAGGCCTAAGATTTGATTTGAGGTTAAGCCCTACTTCAAATCAAATCAAATCAAATCTGGTCACTACCAAAATCCTTTATTTTTTTTCTTTTTTTCTCCTCTTTTTTGGCCAAACAACTGTTATTCAAGTATTGTTAATATGTTGCACAACTGTTGCTAAGTGTTGTTCAGGATAAAAAAAGTAAAAAAAAAAAAAAGATCTCCTCAGATCGTTTACTTTTTTTCTTTTTTTTTTCTTTAGCCGACGCCTAGAACAAGCTTCGATCAGTGTACTTGCCTTCTTTGGTTCCGTTCGGTTCTTGGTCCAGAATGAATGAAACGAGCTCTCTTATATAATATATTATGACATTGTCTTTTCTTCTCCGATATTTCTTCCCCGAGCTGCAGCAGTCAATCTTATTCTGCAGACCCTTTCACCGATTCCTGTTTTCTCTTTCACTCTCTCTGCCAGCAAGTGAAGTTTGGATCTAAGCTGCTCTGTTTGCACGCATACTGACAATCGATGCACCGCATCGTCGATCATCTTTTTACCTTTGACTGCAGGACAGTGAACACAGTGTTCTTTGCAGAATCCACCGTGTCTCTTTCCCCCACCAGCATATGCCCGAAAGAGAAAGGTAAAAAGAGAACCTATATTTGTTTTCAGTTTTTTTTTTAATTTTTTTAAATGCATGTATGGGGAATCTTATGGGGAAGTACCCCCCCTGGCCCTCCCAGGGCCCTAACCCACCAACAAACACATCTAATTAAGATACTATAAGACACACCTAGATCCCAACGACAAAAAAAGCCCCCCCCCCCCCCCTTTCCGGACACATACCTATAGGTCTGGGGTGTATGTTTCCGGAGTCATAAGGAATATTAAGGATAACCAGTTGGAGTTGAGGGGTGGGATTGTTCCTCGGGGCGGCGCGTAATATCCTGCCTCCGACCCTAACTCCGACCTTCCGCAGGATATTTTGAAAAAGATGCGATGATATTCAATTTGACCTCACCGCCACCAAGCTTAGGCGTCGGTAGGCGCTGGTATAGGTTTGTTCTCTAAAAGCTACTAGAAGCGTACGTACTGTAACACAATAGGGTTAGAAAGACCCAGACACTGATTAAAGATGCGGTTACCCCTCTATCACTATCGACTAAAACTTTTTAGGAGATTCAACTTCAGCCTAAGTTCTGCGCTTTTTACCTATAAAATTCAAGTCTATTCCAAAGTTCTACGCTAGATCAATTTTTACTAGTATTCAATACCACAGTGTAACCATACCTTGTTACACCTTGTCTTACATGAATTTTTCCACTTAAATGTCGTCATCACTTTCATTGAGGGCTTCGATTATTCTCAAAAAAAATTTAATGCGAATGATGTTCAAATTTGAAGGGTCTTCTCTTGCGTGCAGCAACACACAGAGCCCGAACCGGCCTAGCAACGCTCTAATCTGTTTTTTGCTTCTGTTTCTGTATTTTGTTGGCTCTCTGCGATTTGTAGAAGAGAAGATGATGAAGGCTATCATGGAGCTGCAGAGGAAGAAGAAGAAGAGTCTGAGGAAGAAGAGACGTCAGCAACAACAGAAGAAGAAGATCGATTGCGATCGATTACGACACTGTAGGTGCATTTAAAGAAAAACCTATACAAGACGAGAAAGATTGCTTGCAAAACTACTAAAATCTGATAGTCAGTCTTTCTCCAACAGTTTGTACAAGTGCGTACAAAATCTACTACAGATGCTCGAAATGGCTCGAAATATATGTACGCAGAGTATATATCCCTAGATATATCCATATATACGTCAATATCGCGGGCACTAGGGGGTAGCACTAGGATGAACATTATAGGTACCCCTAGTTTGGTGGGTTTCCTAACTAGTTAGGATAATAGTTTCGACTTATGCTACATAAAAGTTATAAATATAAAACATGTTAGAAATTCGATTTCTATTCTGGCAGGCCATTCATGCTTTCTAGTTCATGAGAAATTGTTGTTCAAAGGTGGTGTCGCCACGATCTCAGACTGGCGGGGCTTTTCATGGTGGAGATGGACTTTGACAAACCTTCCCCTCCCACCAGTACGCCTGCCCTGCCATGTCCCGTCAGAAACAGTCAATCCCCGCCAAGAAACATGAACACCTCACGCATACCCTGCAAGGTCTCTGTGTCTGTTGCATAGACAGATAGGCAGAGAGATAAACAGACAGACAGAAAGACAGGCAGGCAGGCAAATAAAAAGAGAGAACGAACAGGCAGTCAGTCAGTCATAGACAGGCAGGCAGGCAGGCAAACAAGAAGAGAGAATGAACAGACAGTCAGTCAGTCATAGACAGGCAGGCAGGCAGGCAGGTAAACGAGAAGAGAGAACGAACAGGCAGTCAGTCAGTCGTAGGTAGGTAAGCAGGCAGGCAAGCAGGTAAGCAGGGAGGCGGGTGGTGGCGGGAGGCTGGCGGGTGGTGGTGGGGGGCTGATGGGGGGCGGACGGGGACATAAGAGCACGGTAGACTTTCCTTTGGCGGGTATTTCTTTCGTTGGCGGGGGGGTCCAAGCATTGATAGACTCCAAGGCCCCGCCAGGTCAAGCTGCCCGCCACCCCACCAAATCGTGGCGACATGACTTTGAACCAATTTTTTGAAGTGAAGATGTAACCCGCCATCAGTTTTGTTAGCTTAAATCAATACTTTAGAATGTGGAAAAAAAGATTGGTATATAAAGTAAGTGTCCGCCATGTCTAAATTTTTTGTTAGAGAATGTATAAAATCAGCGTCACCCTTATACAGTAACGTAGTGCTACCCCCTAGTCACGGGCGGCTTAGGACGTATATGTTTTGATGGTGCGTTGACGTCGCTGCGCCGCAGCGACTTCGTTATGTCGACGTTTTGCGGCTTTCGGCCGTAGTATCCTCCAAAGTTCTGCACCCCTTATGTCAAAGCATACTCCAAACTTCTGCAACAAAGTTCAAGACTATTCCAAACTTCTGCAGCCTCAGTTCAAGGAGTCAATAGTGACAAAGAGGTAGACGCAGTGAAGAGTATCGAAGTCATATAACATGGAGGCCAAGTAATGGAGACGGAAGCTCGATCAATCGCTAATCGACTAATAATAGCCTAATATCGACTAACGTTAAGCCTTAAGAGACAAGCAACAACAAAACATGCAAAGCAAAGGGAAATGAAGATCCAAAAGAATTGAGGCCGGATGTGACACTGAAAGGCGGTGCTTTTTTGTCATTGAGAGAAGCTGAGAGAAGAAAAATCTCGTGTGTCTCGTTTACAAACACCGACAGACACAATAGGAAAAGTAGGGAAAAGAACCTCGGACCATCTATCTCCGTCCAACCTTGCTAGACCTTGCCCGCTGACCCTCGCGAATCGTGCATGCACACTTTAGAAAGAGACTTAAGAAGAGCGCGACATGAGCTAGGAAAAACATAAGAAAAAACGAAAAAACATAAAAAAACATAAGCGTGCAACGTAGGCACCCGGTGCAAATTGACCCGCGCGTATGGCGCGCGCGGCCGCGGCCGCCATCGGGCCGGCCGCGGCGGCGCGCAGTTCGGCCCAATTAATCAATCGATCGATCATGCAGGCATCGCGCGGATCAAAATCGCCGCAATCATGCCGCAATCTGTCTCCTCATGTCTCCGCTCTTCTCTCTGAGACTGTCTCATATACATAGAATCTTGTAGAATCGACATTAGAGCTGCATTGAGAGGCAGCCAGATCTGTTAGGCCTCTGTCTACGGTGCCCACCAGGCCAGTAATTATGGAGGTTCGCACTGCGTTGGAAAGCAATGGTCAGTCTGACAGTTGTGGCGCTTCGGTGTGATCTTTCGAACGTCTTTGTGTTCGTTTGTGTTCCTTCACGCTTGTTTGTGTACCCTTTGTCTGCAGAGAAGCTCCTCCAACGTGCAAGTAGGCCCGAGACTTCATTGACGAACCCCATGCGAGGGGTTTTTCTCGATGCCAACAGACAAGCCTTTGTCTCATCGACCCAAAAAGAGAAGGGAGGGAAGCGGAAGCACGTCAAGAAGTTTTTCTACATTTCCAAGCATGGGGAGGAGAAGGCTCGTGAGCTTGCCATGGCAGACAGGATGCAAAAGTCTGCAGGGACCAGTCGGGAGCCAGTGCGGCGGCGGCGGTTGAGAGTCACGCAAACCACACCTGACCCAACACATGTATCCGAGAAACTGCCCGGAATCACTCATCTCCGGACCAAAGGTCGTTGGACCGTGACATTCCTTGCAGATCCTCCTGAGCAGGATCCCTCCACTTCAGGTTCCCGTCCTCGTCCTGTACAGAAGAAAAGGTGGTTCTCGGCTGAGAACGACGCTGTCGAGTTTGCAAAGAGTCTTCCCGAGCACAAGCGCCTCAAGACCGGGGTCGACAACGCCCTCAAAGACGAGGCGCTGGGTCTTCTCGAGGCCAAAGGATTGATGCCTCGGTCCCGGCAGGAGACCCCCACGACTTCGCAGTCTGACTCAGCGAACTTGAAAGAGACTCAGTCACCGCTGTCGGGGGTCTGCTGCATGAAGGTCGGGGCGGTGGAGTACTGGCAGGTGCGTTTGATGATTGGGGGAAGGGATCGGAAAATTTCTTTCTCCTGCAAGAAATACGGCTTTCGGGAGGCACAGTCCATGGCCGAGGCTCTCCGTCTCCTGTACGACGACGGAGAGTTCCCGTCTCCTGTATGACGACGGAGAGTTCCCAGTCCGAAGGGACAGACAGGCGGCTCCTTCCGGAGGCTCAGCGTTGAATCAGAACACGTACAAGTTCGACACGGAGACGATCTCGGCTACAGCTCTCCCCGGCTCGATGCAAACAGAACTAGGCGGGGTGAGGAACGCAATTGATATTTTCGTTTTTTGTGTCTTTCAGTGTATCGATCTGTCCCTATGTTTGTGCCCGTCTGTCGCGAGACCGAGAAGGAAGTGCCACTGGCTGTTCGCGAAAGAGTGAAGCGGAAAAAAGGCTTTTAGTTTGCCCACGTCAGTGAGTCGGCTGTCGGTCATGTCATGCCTGCCTGTCCCTGCCTGCCAGTTAATTTTCTCGAGATTCCTTTTCAGGACGCTCCTTTCTGCTCTTCTTTCTCCTCTCCGCAGTCCAAGGAAGCTGGGCGCGTCTGCGAGGCACCGCACTCTTCCAATTTCGCTCGTGCACAGGAATGCACAGAGTCAGTTTCCCTTCGTCCTTCAGTAACAGTTGAGTCAGTGCACTTCTGTGCTGGTCTTTTCTTATGTCTGTTCCTAGGGTTCTTCTTGTGTGGTTGAAACCTTTTTCCCCTCTTCACATGACGAGACGGTTTCAAAGCGAATACCTTTCTGAAAGATCGGACTGCTTGCAGAAGCCTTTTTCTCCCCTTTTCTCTGAGTGGCCCAACGGCGTATAATTGCCGATCACAATGAGTGTTGTTGTGTGTGTTTGCACGGTCTTCCGTCCCCACTCCGAGTCTTTCATGTCGACTTTGCTTCATGATCGCATGGCAAACTGCAGTCAGCGTCTCCCCACGACAGCGGGACATGAAGAGCGCGAGAGGACGGCTTCGGCCTCTCTCTCTCTCGGTGTCATGCCGTTGGCTGATTCCTCGAAGTGCCAAAATTGGCCGTTGCATTCCGGGCCGATGGAACCTTCAGGACTCAAAGTTTGTCTTTGTCAAGGGACGCGTATGGGTCTGATCAGCCTCGCCGTTTACCATCCGGGACAGCTGGTGGCAGAGATATGGGGCGACGTCTACAAACGGACCTCCTCCGATGGCACAGAAACAGAGCCGCCCGTTCCCTCTTCGGTGAGTCCGACAGAGCTGTGCAGTTTGACTCGGCTGTGACAGGGTCGGCTACCTCCACTTTCTTCTTTTGCCTTCTCCTCTGTTCCCGGCATCTATATGCATCGCCCCCCTCCCCATCCCCTCCTCCTCAACTTGCCCCCTTCCCTCTCTGTTTCAGTGGAGCTGTGTTCTTTCTAAAGTCGAGGAAGCGTCGATTTCGCGCTTCTGTTGTCTGGTTTCATCTGTGTCCATGTCGGGGGAACTTGCACATTTGGCTCAAAAATGTTGTGCATCGCGTTTTTTTCGTTTTTATGTCCTGCTTGCAAGCTGCATCGGCTGCAATCCTTCCCTTATGTGCATTCATGCAGGACGCTCTTGTGAAGAGGGTCGACTTCGACTCCTTCGTCTTTGTTTTGAAGGACAAAACCTGCGCGGCCTCACACGGCGCAAGGGGCACTTTGGAGGAGGCGAACTGCGAGGCACGTGTCCTCCTGTGTGATGGTCTGCCCAGGTCCGTCCGTGTGCATGTGGGAAGTAAGTGCCCGTTACGCTTCTAGCAGTCCTCCGAACCGATCCTCTCGACACTCTGATGGATTTGTGCGAACGAGAACATGGTGTCCTCATGTCAGTTTTGAAAAGCTTCTGCATGCATGTCGCTTCGAGAGAGAGAGCATACGTCTTCCAGAAAAGGCTGGAGGGAAGTACAGTCTAGTCTCTCGAGTAAGCGTACTTAGAAATTAGTGGAAAGGGCCGAAATAGCTTTGAGCTGATTTTTGGTGCATCTCCGTTCCTCTGCATGAATGCGGTTTCACATCCCGTCTGCCCCCGCATCCATGGATTGATCTGAATGCTTGCAGAGCCGGCTTGTTTGCGGTAAGGGAGATTCTCCCTCAACACGAGATCGTGTACAGATGCGGGGATGTTCGTCTCCCAGAACCTTCAGACAGGGATGAAGAGCGAGGTGGCTTGTCACATTCGGCTCTGAGAAGGGTGTCTGACTCCGCTGAGCGGTCCCCACGGGGAAGCTGACTTCTCCCCCTGCCCTGCCTTGTGCAGACTCCATCTCCCTGTGCTGTTGCATTGCTTGTTTTGAGGTGCATGACATAAGTAAGTGTCTCAGGATCTGTATGTGCTTTCTTGCTAGCTTTCTTGTAGCCGAGATTTTCCATAAATTTCTCATGGATTTCCCTGTATAAGATTTCCCTCGGATTTCACTAGGTTTTCCCATCAATTTCCCATCAGTTTTCCATTCATTTCCCACGTCAGATTTCCTATGGATGTTCTAACATTTCTCTCAAATTTCACTACGATTTCTTTAGGCTTTCCCATCAATTTCCCGCAGATTTCCCAACGATTTCCATTGTTTTTTGTAGAGCATAGCCTAATATCCTAGCTAATACGGTAGTAATACCTAGCCTAATACTCCGCTAGATTGATTGATTGATTGATTGATGGATGCCTAGATTCCTAGCCAAAATCTCATAAAAATCAGTAAAATCCTAACTAAAATCCCACTAGAATTCGCACTAAGTCTTGTATTAAAATTAATTAATCAAAGCACAAAGATGAAGTTCATGTCCTGATGGAGTGTAAGGACTCAAAAAGAGAGTGAACTTAGCGAAGCAGGCTACTATGTCATAGTAAAAGAACTGTACGACATTACAAAATAGAGAGCGCCCATTGACATAACTTGTCACATAAGAATACAGATCCTAGTACAGATTGTACTAGATCGTACAATGCGTTGCGGGTACTACAGGGAGGGGCACTTCTGATAATGACAGAAAAATGAAGGAGACTAGGGTTCACACTCTACCAATTAGAAAATTGGATTTCCAATTGGAAATCTAAATTTCTAATTATATTTTTTTATATTACAGGATTACATTGTGTTTGAGGCCGAAGCCCTAAACCTGTGTGCCAGTTGTTTGGCGTCTGCTTTGCACCATACATGAATGCACATCAATGTTTATATAAAGCTAATTGGTATTCAGATTTAAAATCTTTGAGTTTTAAAATGTTTATGCACAAAAATACAGCTTTGTACACTAAGTTTTTCATATAGAAAAAAATGTTTCCAAATTGCTCTGAATTGGGAATTGGGGATTCTAAATTCCCAATTGGGCATTCCAATTATCCCAATTACTCCCAAATACGATAGGGTGTATAGGCAATTACTTTTTTATTTTTTTTTCTCTGTGCAATTCCTAATTGAATTGAGGCGGTTAAAGCCAGTGAGCCACCACTTCTAGACGTGATTTCAATATATATTATATTTTTTAAAGTTTAAAGATATAATATAAAAATATAATATAATTTAACTTCAGATACTTTCATACTATAGAATCGAAACGCGAACCTATATATGCTTAGCTTGCTTTCTCCCTACCGGCCGTGTGCAGCGTACGGTGTGCTTTGAATTTACAGTAACTGTTTCGCTGGATATAGCTATAGGTACATCGCATAGAAGAGTTATTTAAGACTGCTGAACAAAGAAGACTGCTGAAAGCTAGAGCTAAACGATCATTATAATAGCGATTCTTAGTCAGAATACCAGTTTGATTATCCTAGATGAAGACACTCATGAGTCGTAAGTTTACACAATGATCTATAGATAATGATCTAGTTATATTATATATTTATATCACTCAACCCATGATATAATATAAAAATGTATATCGAAACCTAATATAAAAATATATATTGAAACCACGCCTAGCACCACTTAGGCTCTGGCCAACCACGGGGCATGACATGCAATGAGTCGATGGCATGCCTAGTCGCATATATGCAATGGGAGCCTAGATGATACAGTCAATCAGGCAGGTTGAGTAGAATCGTTCCGATTGGTATCATATGGCATACAGGCTTTCTCATCCACCCCCTCATGCATCCCCCCCCCATGAATGTGTGCTCCTAGGTCTGCTCTGAGTTGTCATTAAAGCCTTGTTAGTGGCTTAGGATCTGGCACCACTGGATCTAGGATTTAACCTTTAATCATCATCATCATCAGTTAAACTAATTAAAATGGCAAAATGCCTATAGGGGTAATTTTTTTTTTTAAAAAAAAAAAAGGTCATTTAATTTCGTTTTTTTATTTATTTTTTTTTTTCTGCTGTCAAACTAAAAAATATGTTGTTTAGGGTTGCTTTTCTGGTCGGTAACAGGTGTAGTCTACCGGCAATTGCCGGTAACCAGTAATGGCCTCAATCTACCTTCCTTTTACTGACAAAAAAAATAATAAAAATTAGGGTAAAAAAAAAAAACTTTCACCTGCGGCGCCAACCTTCAAAAACATGTTTTTATTAAGTATTTATTAACATTTCAAAAGCCCATTAACAAAAAAAAAAAAAAACATATAAACTTTATAATTTACTATAATTTCAATTATTGTAACTGCTTCACCCCTAATATATAAGTAACGTAAAGTTCTAACAGCTCTGTCCAACAGCTACTCCTTTTTTCTTGACTCTGTTCCATCTCCTACTGTTCTGCTTCTCTGTATCAGGCCTTGAGCCGTCGTTTGAGAGTGATCAAAGTAGGGGACAGTAAAAGTCTACTTTTTTACTCCCTGGGCAAAAAACAAGGAGATAGTACGCCTGTATCTCTCTACTTGCGTAGCGCCTGCCCGGTTTACTGAAGGGGGAGGAGCAAGAAGAACATTGCCTCCTTAAGCTCCGCCCATGGTGCGGCTGGATCTAGGACTTAGATTTTACCACCATCTTGCTCAAACTATAGCTGTATCATAAACTGTATAATCAGTTTATATGATCTCCTATAGGCAATAGCTCTGGCACAGTTACTATAGCACTTCTTCAGACTGTATCATCTATGATTGATTGATTAACCTATAACAGAGTGTTAGTGACTATTAGAATTCTACCAAATCTTTGCTGACTGCCAGCAAACTCTGCCGGTAATTATCAGTTACCGGTAATGAAGCTTCAAGTTGTCTACCGCTAAAAAAATCGGCAACCCTGAATCAGATATCGTTTAAGTGTTATTGATGTGTTACACGAATCAATAATTGTTGTTTAAGTCTAGGTTTAAGTGGTGTTATACTATATTGTTTCTTTGTTATAATGATAAATGAATGTTATATAACCTAGTATACAACTGTCTAGACAACTGTTGCTTTTGTGCTGCAAGGTGTTGCATATGGTTGTTATATCTTGATGGAGGTCATCATCAAAAAGTAAAAAAAAAAAAAATGCTCTGGAGACCGTATTTTTTTTTTTTTGATACACTGTCCACATAAGAGTAACCGCTAAAAAATAGTAATGAGGCGGCCGTCAGGCTGCCAAGTTACGGTTTTTTAGTAACTGAAGGTTTAAAACGGTAATTTACGGAAAAACAGTGACGCAACCCGTTGATAATAGCCTAATATATACGATTATTCAGTTCTGGATATCAAATACGAGGAAAAAAACTGAATTCAATCTGTTTAAGACTTGCTTTTTGACGTCTATAGCTACCTTTACATTCAAAAGTTTGACAAAACAATACAAAAGATTATTTATTCATTCATTCACCCCTCCTGACCTTTGTAGAGAGTCATTTTATTAGGCAAGCAGTTAGGCATGCAGACACAGCGATAAGCAAGAACAGCCAGGCACAGACAGGCACAAGCATGCTTCTCCCGTCTATCTCCGTCTCCAGCACGCTTTCTCTGTCTCAAGGCATGTATGCTGTTCGCGGCGATTCCTGCGACCTCCCTAAACCTAACTACCACTTGAAAGTTCAAACCGTATTTTTGGATAAGCTTAAAAGTCCGCGCCGCAGGCGCGGATCATTTACGGTATCGTGAAAGCCAAAGCTGCATATCTGGATGGTGTCTTAACCGTCTATGCCGCAGGCGTGGAGGGTCTCTTAAAAAATGATGCCGCACATAGAGATCATCTTAATTATATTTCTTTAAGTGACACTTAGGTTCAGGGAGGTTATTCCTGCGTCAAAAGATTAACAGCAGCTTAACAAGATCGTACCTCATCGGTTTGTAATAGTTAATTGGCTCTTTTGGCTTACCAGTTTTAGAGTTAATGCAATTATTCACTTGTATAAGCATGCATACATGCATATGATTGAATGATTGAATTGTATGCAGGATACATTAATTTACTACATGAAAAACCGTGCGAGCTTTCTATGCCGGGGCCTTTTGTGAGCCCCACAATACCCGAATTATGGTTTTTCCGTACTAAAAAATTGGTGTCGAAGGCGCTAAGTTACGGAACAACCGTAACAAAAAAAGCTGTAATCTATAAACCCTTCACAGACCCCCATCGTAACCCTTATGTGGACGGTGTATTTTTTGAAAATTAGGGTGGAACATATCAATCAATCAATCAATCAATCAATTACCCCTAACAAAATGCTAACACAAAATCCTGGAAAATCTTAGCTATACCTGCCGTGAAGTTTATGTCGAATTTCAGAATTTGACTTAATTCTAGCATTAATTACAATTGCATGATGCTAGAATTGATCCGGCACTTCGAAAGTAGTATAGTGAGAGTCAGTGGTAATCACTGATCATCAAATGTTGTTTGGCAATGTTTGCTGACATAGAATCTAACAGAATCGCAATGAAGTCAAAAGAAAACATTGCGACCTGTATATGTGTAAGGGCCCCGATCTTACACACAGACATGCACGCAGTTGATTCACAGTCGAACGCACCGGCATGGTGAATCCGTTACACCACAGCGAGCACACACACGCAGTGAGTTTGTTCAGCGCAGCGATAAGATGCACATGCAGAGGGTGACGTGGGAGTCTGTGTTCATGTGCATGCTTGTGTGCATGCTTTGTTGTGGGCATGAGTTGGTGCGTCTACGTGCAACAACTTCAAGCGTTTCTGGTGACTGCGTGCGTACAACGATCGAAAGACACAACGAACCTGCTACAATGTTTTGAATGGTTGATGACTTCAGGTTTGCCAAGGCATTTCTCCATCCATGTCTCTTTTCTGTCCCTCTTTCCGACTCGCAAATCCCCCATCTCCCTCTCTTCTCTCTTCCAACCAATAGAAAGGAACTGCAGCAGCGTGAGAAGAAGGGAGGAAGACCCCCATGGTGTCTTTCAAGATTCATTTTTCTGTTCCTTTTTCCTTAACAAGGGAATCAGCAGAGAAAAGCCACGTCTCCAGTAAGAAACTGAAGACCTGTCTGTCCCTTCCCTCGGTTTGCCCTCGTGTCGTGCCGCTGGAGGGACAAAAACAAAAAGAAAGAAAAAGAAAGACCCCACCGTTCTCTAGACAAACCCATGCAGACAGCGTGCGAGATCGAAGAAACCAAATCGACCCTTCGAATGATGGCCCAAATCATTCAACTCACACGAGCCTCTTCTTCGCAATGCAAGAAGAGGAAGGACTTCAGGCAATTAAGGCAAGACTTAAGGTGCCTGATTCATCTGACACCTCCTTGCTTGTCACTTCTCTCCTGTCCCGTCTCGTCTCGTCTGACCACACTCACTCAGACAAGCATGCAGACCACACACAGATGGCTGCACGCATGCATGCGAATGCAGGAAGGAAAAACCCACTTTGCACAAAACAGACAGCCGGATAGAGTGTTATTTTTTCCCTGTTGGCCACCCTCCTTTGGCCAGCCTTCCAAGCAGGCTGCCTTTCTCTTCTCTCTGCTTGATCTCACCTCAGTATTGATACACTCCTTTCGTCTTCTCTGTTGACCGGCCTCCATCGGGTCACTGAAGAAGGAATGGATGCAAAAATAGGAAGAAGGCCGAAAGTCGAGCTGCCGATTCCGTGCTTGTGCTGGTGCACCTGCAACGTTCAGAGTCAACCCGCCAGGCCAGGAACTTTCTGTCTCAATGAATGAAAGAAATATTCATAGAAACCCAACCAAGTGAATCGATCAGGCTGTCGTCATGCACACACCTACTGCCAACCGCTTTTACATACATCAATTATCAGTTTTTCATCATTTGCCCACTTTCCGAAGGAAAAACTCCAAAAATAATCGGGAAGACCGAGCGAACAGACAGAAAAGGGAGGGAGAGGGGTAAAAGGGAGACACCCCATGCAGTCAGGAGGAGTGAGGAAGAACACGAAAGACAGGCATTACAGATAGATGCAAACAAACACACACGCACCCTTGTTTGTGCCCTCTTGACGGGCAGGATCAATGTTTCTCTTTTCTCTTCGATGTACCTCCCTCCCTCCCTCCCTCATGCACTCTTCTGGTCTCTTCTCCTCTCCTCTCCTCCAGGTCATTTGAAGAGAGAGGCAGAAGAGCTAGGGGTCCTTCTTGTCTGTCTGGGGAGGGGGTCGAACACGCAGTGAGTGCATGGGTGGTGAGTGGAACAACTCCAAAAATGACTTGAAAGAAGATAAGAAAGAAAATGGAAGAGGAAGGAAAATTGCACAACAAGAACTTACACGTTTTCTTCTTTCATCAATCATGAGAGAGAGTGAGATGTCTTCTCTTCAGAGGCACGGGGAGGGGGATTGAGAGAGGGAGGCTCTTCAATCTGCTTTTCCTTACCGCCCTTGTACGTTTCGTCTTTTTTCTTTCTCTTTTTCTCTATGAATACACGCAGAAGGACAGACAGGTCCGACAAGGTTGAGAAGGGAAAAAAAGCAGAAACAAACATCAATCTGCCCTGCCTTTCTTCATCTTCTTTCGATCTACTTGTCCTTTTCTGCCCTCCTTTCTTTCTTGCTTTCTCTCTCCTTTTCATCATAGTTCGTGCATGCTTTTGTTCTTGTCTGCTTTTTTTCTTCCATGATGTTTGCAAAAATACTGCGACGAGACAAACCATCTGATAAGGAAGGAAGGGCGCACGAGGCGTCCCCCCCTCTTTCACGGCATGCATGAGCGTGTATCAATCGGCACACACACATGAATTGGATGCAAAAATAGTAGCTGAAATGGGACGATTCTGCTGCTTTTCTTGTTTTTCTCTGCTTGGCTTGCAAACGAAAAGAGGAGGACGGGTCAGAAAGACCGTCCCCCCGTCGCCGTCTGCCCATTCACTCCCGACCGACCACCTGAGCTCATGTCCGTTGTTTTAAATCAGGAGTATCCACAGATGGCACAGGAGTGTGTGGGGTGTCTCGTTCTTCGACCCCCTCTTTTCCTTCTCTTTGGACTCACTCACTTTTTTTCGACAAAGAAAGGAACAAGGACAACGGAGAAAAAAAAACTCCCAAAAATGGAATTTCTGGCTTGTGCCCACATTGAACTAAGGTGGAAGAAGCGTTTTCCCTATCTTCTGTCTGTCGTCTCAGGCACCGTCGGCAAAGAGCCAGACAGACAGAAAGAAAGACGAATACACGGAGAGGCACAGAAGCATCACGGCGCAATTGGAAGAGAAGAAGGGGCTCGAGAAAGGCACAGGAAGGTCAAGGACAAGAAGAAGAGAGTGCAAAGAATCATTCATTAATCGAAAAAAAGTTCGTCATTCATTTCATGGTGATGAGCTAGTGAGGAAGGAAGTGAAGGGCTTGTCTTGGTTTTTTTCTGCTGCTCCGATTTCTTTTTGTTTTCCCTTGTCCCCGCTCTTTTTCTTTCTGCTCTCCTCTCGGCTTCTCTTGGCTTTTGGAGTTTTCCGCGACAGACCGAGAGACAGAAAGTCGGTCCGCAAAGGGATCAAACAAAAAGAGCGAGGAAGGGAATTCCATCAAAAGCAGCACTTTACTGCAGAAGCTCTTTGGACTTCTCGATCCCATCTTGATACTTGTTGCTGGCCTCCTTCCCTTCCTTCTCTCTACCATGCTCTCCTCATGCAACAGACAGATCCTTCATTCCAAAAAGAGTTCAAACGTTCATTCAGTACATGCACAAACAGACGGTCTCTGCCGCACTCGCTACAGCAATACAGCCAGCCACCATCAGCGATGCATTCTCTCTTCTTCCCGACAGACAGACAAGACGACAGACGGACCATATCTTTGCCACGCATCTCCCAACCTCATGAGGCGTAGAAGCCCCCCGCTCGGTTGATCGACTGATCGGCAACTAGGCCTCTGTTGTCGTTTTTTCCTTCCTTCCCTTGATGTCTTACTCATTTCTTTCAGTGACGACCCCCATCAATCATTACTTGCAGGTACACGCACGAACAGACGCTAGTTAGATAGTTGCCACACGCCACACGCACAGAGACAAGAGGGGGGCGTTACGAAGGGGGGCGGCCAGTCGAGAGCTTTTCTTATTCGATTGATTCAAAAAGAATTCGAGTTTCTCTTTCCCAGCAAGGAAGTCTGCCTGCCTGCACTCAACCCCTTCCCTTCCTATCTCTTCATTGCAGAGAGAGAAAAGGAAGCGAACAAAGAAGAGACACAAACGTCAAATCGGTTGCACAACGCACACAAGGCACGCCCTTTCACGCACTTCTCGAATGAACCCACAGCGCTTTCTTTCATCATCTCGCCCTTCTCTTCTCTCCTCCCTTCCCTTCTATCGCCTTCCCCTTTACCTCCCCTTCTTGAGCGAGTCCAGAGTCATGAGGAGTCCAACGGTTCCAGCAGCCACGGCCGCCAGCTTGGCTCCCTGCTGCACGGCGGGGGACTTGCAAAGAGTCGAGAGGACAGAGGGACCAGCGGGAGCGGCAGGGGCAGCCGGCTTCTCTTGCTTCTTCTCCACGGGGGCGGAAGCAGCGGCGGGTGCCTGCTGTGCTGCAGTGGCTGCTGCGTAAACGATGTCTCCCTGGATGGGCGCGTTCTTGAATCCGTTTCCGTCTGCGATTCTTGCGTGCACATTCTTCGGGTGGATCGGGGAATCCTCAGGGGCCCAGTGGGGGTGGATGGTGCGGAGAAAACCGTCCGAAGTGGGGGTGAACATGATTCTGCAGGCCAGCAGGCAGGCAGGCAGGCATAAAGTCAAACAAAAAAGGAAGGAAGGAACGGGATTGATGAAAGAAAATGAAATCCTCACTCAGTTTATCGCAGCAAACGACGAACAGCGAGACGTCAAAAAAAGCCACTTCAAACCCAACAAACCAGGCCCAAAAAACAGCCGCTGTTGCTTTGTCCGGACACGCGTCACATTTCCAGGACACATGACCCGCCCAATTCTTCCTGCCTGACTGCCTGAGTGACTGACGCACCTGTACCAGGAGTTGTTCATCATGCCCATCACGTTCCACATGGGGCACTCCGGCATGACGTTCATCGAGTTGTCGAAGGCTCTGAAGAGCACAATCGACTCCTTGTCTGCAGGGACCTCGATGTCCACTTCCCAGAAGCTCCAGCACCAGCACTTGCCGGTCTTGCTCATCCTCTCCTCGGTGAATCTGAAAGAAAACATACAGACAGACATTTATATTCATACAGGATTCTTTCATACATAATAAATGCATGCTCATCCTCTTCTCGGTGTATCTGAAAACATACAGACGTGGACAGAGGGGGGGGGAGCAGTGAAGAAAAGAGCTAGCGGAAAGAACAAAGAAAGTAAAAACACCCAGCAAGAGAGAAGAGAAGACAAGAGAATACAAATTGCTTCGAAGAACGGGGACGGTAAGGTGAATTGATGAAGAAATTGAACAGGCGGAAAGAGGGAACACGAGACTTTGCACCAAGCAGGGACCAAGAAGGGCCACATCACTCCACTCCAGTCACCCCCCTCCCCGCCCTCTTTGACTGTCTGCCTTCCTGCCTGACTGACCGAGCCATCTTCCAGATCAGGCCGCCGTCTGTCGAGACCTCAGCCCTCACGACCTGATGGCCGCCCCCGCTGTAGGCGTATCCCTTCAGAGTCACGGCAGTCATCCCGTCTCCTCTGTCAGTGGCCTTCACACACTCGTGTACACCGGGGGAGCAGATGGCACCGTTCACACCAAGGTCCATGATGGCATACTCGGGCTTCTCCCACCAGCCCTCCTTGCCAACATTGTTGGCATCCACGAAGGGAGGGAACACCTTGTTGTCGTACAGGTGCCAGTGGTGAGTCGACACACCCTCAATGACGGTGATCCTTCTCAACCACTTCACAGAGCGACCACCGATAGCACCGGGAATCGCAATGCGGAAGGGCCAGCCGTGATCTGCGGTCAGGTCCTCTCCGTTGATCTTGTACGCCACGGTCACCTCCATGTTCCTGTCAAGGCACCAGGAAAGGGGCAATCCTGTGCCATAGGAACCGTTACGGGTGGTATCGGCTCCTTCAAACTCGACCCATCTGCATCAGACAGAGAGACACACAACAAGTTTCTCCTCCCTTTTTCATTGCACGAAAGAAGGAAGAAGACGCACACACGCTGTCTTTCTTTCTTTGGTGTTTCTGCTTTCTTTAGCACCGGCACCTTTCCCCCAGCTCTATGGAACCAACGGTTGAGTCTTGCTTGCTGCTTAATCCGACGGCACATCCTCGATTCCTTGCTTCTGCCCCACCTCCCTTGTCAACCAACCGTCACCCCGTCATGCATGCATCGGAAAGCTCCGCGTCGTCACGCACTCCTTCCCACCCACTTCCTTCGATGCCTGCAGGACCGACCTCTCCTTCCAGGGTCCCTTCTCCTGAAAGGCCGCCTCCTCCTTGGTCACACCGCACATCTCCAGAATGTCCGCAAGCAGGACACCTGTGTAGGTGACGGTGCCGACAGCGCAGGGTCCCCAGGAGAACCCCAGTCCCTGCTTGATCATGTTCTGCTCCTTTCTGCGGTTCCCTGCGCACACCTGGGTGTACGTGACTTCGGTTGAGGGCATTTTCATCAAATCCTTGAGCTTGAACACGAGCTCCTTCTTCACCAGACCGTTCACGGTGCACTCGAAAGTCTCCGCGTCAATCTGGGGGGTGTCGGCTGAAGGAAAAAAACACGGCAGACAGAGAAGGTGACACACGCAAAGCAAACACGCAACTCTAGATAAGAAAAGGATCAAGGGACATCTTCATTGAAGCGCACGACCACGACAAGCCCACAAAGCGTGTTCATGGAAGAGGTCCCATCTCAAAATCATCGGAACGGTTCCGGGAAAAGCTTCAGGTGCGTACAGGAAGCAGGTCGCAAGCTTCCAGCTGTCTGCTAGGCCTTGCACATGCAGAGGAGAGTGAGTCGACCGGACGGAAGCAAGAGGGATGAAGGTAGAGCTGAGGAAGGCATCAAGATCAGAGGAGACGCGAAAAAGGAGACTTGAGCCGGGAACTTCACTTCCTTCGACAGAGACACACGCAGAAATCCAGAAGAGGAGCACAAGCGATCTCAGCCGACAACCGAGACAGTGAAGCCAAAACTACCAGTTAGGGGGACTCGCGCAAAGAGAAAAGAGAAACGGAGACTTGAGCTGAAAGGAGGCTTGGGACTCACCATGAGTGCGGACATAGAAGTGCTCTTGGGGAGTGATGTAGCTCTCGATCAGTTTCCCAACGGATGGCTCGGCATTAAAGGGATGCTTCCCTGTCAGACGAATCATGTCGGGTTTTCTGGGGGGAGAGATCCACTTGTCATCGGGGGTATCGGCAACTCCTTCGTACCTGACGTCAGACTTGATCATTCGAACAGTGTGATAAGTCTCCTGCGAGTCCGCAGAGTTGTCTGATCGTGCGTCCGTGTCCATGGATCCTCTGGAAAGAGAAAGGGGAGTCTGTTCAGAAAGCTTGCCCTCCTTCACTTGCATTGTGGGAAGAGTTGCGGTGGCCATTCTGAAGTTTCAGAACGAGAAATGAAAGGTGGGGAAGAGAAGAAGAAACCGCCCCTGGAGGTTCGTCTCTTTGACGCTGGACACTCAAAACAAACAACGAGCAGATACTGCGATTGCTGTGAAGCCTTGTTTCCTGTCGAGTAGCGAGCAGAGACTTGACTGTTTTGCAAATACTCGACAAAGTCGATGAGGTGACTTGTCAAGTCAAGAGAAAGACCTGTTCTGGTGACACCAGAAGAAAACATTTCTTTGAGCTTTGAGCATGGAAGACCAAACAGCCACACGGGCCGCGGGAGAGAAGCAGATGGCCGGCCATCCTTGGAATGTCAAACAAATCCGCGATTTGCTGTCCCGCGCGCCATTTCCCGCGCGCCTTCAGTTCTGGGGCCTCTAAAAAAAGTGCATAACGCCGTCAGGCTCAGTCTGACTCAGCCCACCGAAGTCCACTTATTTGTAAGTGCCCCTCTAAGTTGGCTCTAACACTGACAGGCTCCGTGCGAGCGATATCCCTGAGAATCCAACTCTGTTGCAATCTGTTAGATCATGTTGCTCAGGCAAACTCCAATCGCTTGCTCTGCTTTGAACCTTCTGTTCCTCTGTTGTGTATACGTTACGTTACACTGTGGTTACACTGGAGTTGTTCAATTTCGTAAATCATTGCTGAGCGAAATAAGAAAGAAACTACGAACAACCTTGTCTCTATGCTTTACGTGTGTTGTTTGAAATTCGCGACCACGACAGCGATGGCAACACGGTTGTCTCTTCATTGTTTGGGATCCAATCCTTTCCCTCCTGAGGGAGAGCATCAAACAGTGTAAAAACTCTTTGGGAAACGCATACCTGGGGGCCTCAGAGCCCCTTTCCCCCTTTTTCTTTTATCATATATTTTATTGATGTATATATCGAGGATTATGATGCATAAAGAGGACTAAAGTGAAGTAACCTTGTTTTGCTTCTTACTGTTTTTTACCTAGCTGCGGAGCTTTGTCAGGGCTGCTGGAAAAGGCCCTGACAGTGGATCGTGGTGGTTATGCGGAACTCCAGCAGCTGACGGTGAGTCTCCTTTTTTGGGGGTTTTCCCATTATTTTTTTTTTCGAGATGGAAAAGGTCTCAACGGAACAGACGTGTAAGGCGCATGCATGGTGGCGAGCTTCTTCTTCTTTTTGAGAAACCGTTTCATTCGTCCATCCGTTGTCCCAAACAAGCAAAGAACCCTGTCGTGCGTCCTTTTGGTGGTCCTGCAGGCTTTCCATATGTAGACCTTTCACGCGCATCCGGTTGATATTTCCTTCGGGGCTTTGATGATGAAGGAATATCGCTCGCATGATGAGGATCGGCTCGTTCTTTGAAGCTCAGAATCACTGGGCAGAGGACCAAACCACAAGATGTATTGTTTTCAGAGATCTCCCCCCCCTCCTTTCGACTCAGCGATACCTCAAGCTACCTCGGCAGAAGAGCAGGAAGTAGCAGCTGAAGGAGGAGAGGAAAATACCGCAGTTGAGTCGGAAGAGGAGAGTGTGATTGCTGTGGAGGAGACAAACCCCAGGCTGGGAGACAGACAAGTCGCTCTCCCTTATTGTCTACTCTGTGCAGTCTTTCCAACGGAAAGCATCCCTCTCCCTCTGAATCACTTTATTATCGATTCTATTCCATGTGCAATACCCCTCTTATTCCATCTTCCCACTTCCTTTCCCCTCGCTGCCTCTGGTCTTGAAGAGGGTTTTTGTTACTCTTCTTGCAAGAGCCCTTACTCCTCTTGAGGGATACGTCACTCCTGCAAACGGAGACGTCATCTCAGTCATGTCAGAGCCTAAAAATGACGATCCCTCACCTGTCAGGGAAAAGAATAAGGGAGAGGAAAACCAGAGTGAAAGAGGCACAGTGGGAACAATAGGGGAGAATGGAAATAAGGAGGATGTTGAGGAAGTGAATAGTAGTGTTGCCCCCCGAAGATCTTGGTAGGTGGGATGAGGGGACGTTTTTTGTATCCCCTCCATCGAACTTTGCCAAAAGCGAAAGAGATGACAACGAGAGTATCGGAATAATAGATGCAGCTTTTTGATAGGGGGTTAGATTTTGTCATAGAAGAGACAGAGAATGGGGGTTATCATCAAGAGGAAGAAAAAATTTTTTCTGCCCCTCCTTCCTTTTACTGGTCAGGCCCTTCGTATGATTCCAGCAAAGAGAGCACCTCCTGATCCCTGGCCACCCCCATACCCTCTCCGTTCACCGCTCCTCAGTCTTTTTGTCAGGGCTTTCACTACACCTCTGTGATTGCTGAGTTGAACGAATCTGCAAGGAGACCGTTCGTCCTTCGACGTGCTCTCCCTGAGACTAAATAAGAGGACGAGTCTGCAATAACAGATGCATTTGATACCGTCACCATAGGGACACAGCCTCTCCGTCAGGCTCTCCCGCTCAGACTCACCCCTCGTGACGCCACCAAACTCCCTGACGTGCATGTAGCTTCTTCCCCCTCCGCTCCCGTTCCCGCTCTGACCTTTACATTAAATTTTGCATTAGCACCTGCGCCTGAGCCTGCACCTGCGTCTGCGTCTCTGTCAGCTCCCGCTCTGGGGTTCTAAACCGGAGGGATTGTCATAACTTCTGCTCTGCCCCCCGTTCTGAGGCTCGATCAAGGCAGCAGACAGACAGTTGGTATGCCGGTTCATCAAAGAAGACACGTCTTTCTGCTGCCCTATCCCCTTCCCCTGTTCATCTCCCCACCCCTGCCCCTTCCCTGGCTTACCTCCCCGAATTTCAAGACAGGTCGAGTATACGCTCCCCAGCCCGTTCCTTACGAGTTGGTGTGAGTCTGACTAAACGTTTTCCCTGGTCAGAGAGTTGTGGTGAAGTGAGCGTGGAAAAAAGAATAAAAAGAAAACAAGGAAAAAGTGTAAGCCCGCCTTAAATTATTTAACCTTCTCGGAGCGGTTAATGTAATGAGGAGAAGGCATGGAACGTTTGCACCAAGCTGCGTATGCCCAACAACAGCAACAGCCGCAGCTGCAGAGTCGTGCAGTGGAGGGGCACCCATCTCCAGGGCGAGTAGAACGCCCCGTTTGTAATACCACCATGGCCTCTACCACTATCGTGCTTCCCTCCAGGACACTGTCAGGCCCCCCCCTTCATCCCTTTCCCCCGCACAGGATGGAATGTTCCCACCTTTCTACCTGTCCCCTCCTCCTCCTGCTCCCCACCTGTTTGTTGACTAGTCACCGTTCTCCCCTGCTCAGGTAGGACCCATAGCCTACCTGACTCCGAGTCCCCATTTCACTCCCAGGCCCTTCGACAGCAGTGTCATCTTGACAAGGGCGCCTGAAAGGGAACAACGGGTCTGTCTTCCATCAGTGATACCAAGGGCATGGCCGAATGAGGCAGCCCCCGCAAGTGCAAGCCAACAGGCAGATGACACAAGGGGAGGAAGTGAGCAGGCAGTCCTAGTCCCTCCCTCCCGCCCCTTTCTGGTCCAGCACCCCTTTCTGTATCCACTCTCTCCTCTGGAAGCGTGTTTGGATCACTCGGACAGTGTTATATAGAGAGAACAGTGCAGTCGCACTGTTCCCATTGAGGCAATGACAGACCCAAATGATCTGTGCCCCCAATGGCAGTACCATGATTTGTAGGACCTCCTCACAGTAGCCTACTTGCAGTAGTTCTGCGACGCTACCCTCGCACAAATTTAAAGCAGGAGACTTTGAGGAAGATGGGGTATTGAAACAAGGCCCCTCCAGAACTTGTCTCATTTGAAGATATTATTTGTGAGGTCTGCTCTGTCTTCAAAAACTCTGAGGCTATTTGTACCACAAAAGAGCTTTATGACTATGCTGATGAGGCATAAGAGCAGACTCTTAACCTCTCTAACACTTAGTCTAGAGAGTTTGTCAGACTGATAGAAACTTTTAAAAGTGATAGCTAGAAAGTGTTGGCATTCGTGAGCTCGTCTGGCCGTCGGTCCGAGCAGAATGGCCTCACTAACAGGGGCAGGTTGTGTTTGGAGGCAAAAGAAATTATCGCTCTCCTACTAGATCCTACCAGCACGTTTGCACGAGACTTCAGTCTCCTTGTAGGAGGTCCAGGATCGGGTGCTCTTTAAATTTCTCTTTCTCACATCTCCTTAAGCGTGAGAAAGACAGAAGCATGAACGGTGTGATGAAACGTCTGTTTTATATGGCAATGGCTGCCCTCCCCAATGGCGCTAGTAATAAAGTCTACGGTCTCAATATGTCTGAATGACTAGCTGCGTCCGACTCGGAGGAGAGCAACATATAAAAAGCGGGGAGAATCAGGTATGTTTTTCCCGACGGAGTAACGTCGGAGTTTCTTTTCAGTCCTCTCCACTAGTTTTATATAAATGGGTAGGACAAGTATTTCTATGACTTCCTGACATCTCCCGACGGTTTTAGATTCCTCTCCTGACCCAGACCGCATCAACCCAGGCCCTTCCATGGGGCCGTTAGCACCACACTTCGCTTTCCCAGCAGCCAGACCCCTGCAGTGCTGGGCTAGGCTCCGCACAGAGTCGATGGGCGCCGTTTACCTCCACATTCTATATAGAATCGAGACCATTGATAATAAAGGTTAGAAAGATTTCAAAAGTTTGATGATCTGTCAGATCTAATTTCTGTTTCAGGCCAATGACATGTTAAACTGGAAGAACCTTGCCGAATAAAGTTACAACTTATAAAACATTGAAAACAAACCGACTCATGAAGCTAGGCTTCTTATATAAAAAAAAAAAAGAAAATTGGGTTAAAAACCTAATTAGTTTTTTTTTTAATTTGTTTTCTAGAACAACACCTGAAGAACTGTTGTTTGGGGTGCTGCACAATCATGCATAAGTGTTGTTTAGAAGGAAAAAAAAAAGAAAAAAAGAAAATCAAAAATTAATTTTAGACAATTATTTATATATATATATATATATATATATATGGGGAGCCTAGTCATGAAGTATGATAAGAATTGACTAGCCTGAAAAGTGACAGTATATGAGAAAAAAAAGTTGTTGATGCTACTGCAATGCTTTATGATTTAAATTATGAATCTAGTTAATATCTAGTTATGAATTAATCAGAATTTTGTTCTCATCTAGAATTTCATGCTATATAACCAGCCTAGCAACCAACTGAAGCGTCATATTACAAATTTATATAAAAATTGAAGTCTACAATGAATTGATTTTTGACTGAATTTCCAGGTAGTTTTTTTTGTGATTCAAAATTGCCACCTGTGAAGTTGTATTGCTAATAATGATCGAATTGACGCACTACTAATGAATTTGGCCACACGCTGGCACCTTTCTAGCGGTTTTTTATTTTTAAGTTCTATCCCAAGTTCTAACTTTATATAACTTGAATTGAATGAATGAATGAATAAATGAATGAATGAATGAGTTAGGTTAAAGCCGGTGAGCCACCTCTTAGGCTCTGGCCAACCCGGCATGTCATGCGGAAATTCGTTACGCAACCTAGGTTCCATGGGGCATTTGAAGGCTTGTAAGACTAGGCGGCCCCTTTGCTTTAGTCTTAAGCATACACGCCGGACGGAGGTGCCCCGGTCCCCGGAAAAGACAAAACCTGTATATAGCATACAACAGACTACCCCCCCACCGGTCTTCTTCCCCATAAGAGCAGGATGCCTAGCAGGACGCCCGACAGCTAGTGACCATGTTTGATTTGATTATATTTGATTTGATTTGATTTGATTTGATTTGATTTGAGCTTCAACCTCAAATATTTGATATTTGAGGTAAGATTTGAGGTTAACCTCTTAGGGTTCCTCACTGAGTCACTGACTTACTGTTATTCTGATCATTTTTCTCATAACAATAGTTATCAGAACATTTCTGATGTGTGTTTCAAAAATTAAAAAAAATATATATAAAATTATAACTTATCAGTTCCGTAAAAAAAATATGCCTGTGTAGCAGTGTATATACACTAGTCACTGAGACTCACTCTAGTACTAATAGAGATTAAGAACGTAAAATTGATAGATTTGAAATTGCATATAACTTTTTGTTAATACGATAAAGTTAGAGCACATACCAAAATTGAGGTGACAATCACTCAGCTTTATAGCACTTCCTTTTCCTCTTCTTCATGATCACTTTCTTTAATATGAATTGAATCGATCGGTGGTGGGAGCTGCTGACAGCTTTTTCTCTGGCTTTTCGGCTTTTTAGGAGTGGGTGCTCCTAGGCTTCTATTCAGTTGCGGAGAGATGACAACGGGATGAGACGGAGAACCGCGCACACGTTTGCTATTGCTGTTGGTGTTGGAACCGTCCTGTTTCTGGGCAGCTAAGTATCCAGAGTTGGTAAGTTCGGCTACCCTCTGTGCTGCGCCAGGGCTGATAACAAGCCCCTTGTGTTAGAGGTGAACATATAGAGGTCGGTAGCCTTCCTCACCCGGAGTGATGACTTTCTTAGGACCCGGCTCTAAAAACAAATGCCTCCTTCTTCCCGTTCAACCCTGTCGGATTGTGTGACATATCTTTACGGGGTGTAAAATGTTTGCAGACGCTCAAAAAGGGGGCCGTAAAAGATGTTCCAGCACCAGAAAAGTCAGCACAGCTGTTCGGGAAAACGTTTAGCTGATCGGTTTACCTCTACATAAAGTAAAAAGGGGTGAAACGTCAATTTCAGTGCAGCTCAAAATATTTTTTTTTTGAGAGCAAACCATCAAGATTTAGGTTTTTTTATTTGAATCAGCATGCATGACGGATCAGTACTTGCAAAAATTTCTTCGGGACCTTCATATTTGAGGTTGAAAGTCATATTGATCAAATATTTGATCGTATTTGATAGGTCTTTAAACACTAGGTCCTCCCTGACTAGATATTTGATTTGAGCTTAAGCCCTACCTCAAATCAAATCAAATCAAATCAAATCAAATCAAACATGGTCACTACCGACAGCACCATTTGTTCGGAACCTATGGAGGGACAAGAACAAAAGAAGACGCACCTCCTCTGTCCAAAGCCCCCCTTCCATCCATTACCCCACTTTCACTTGTTTCAAGAGCTAGTAAACTTGCTGTCCGAAGTAACCTCAGACCTGAAACCCAAGCCCCCCGGACTGAAGCAGTAAAAAAACCTATAGAAAGAAAACGATATAACATGACTATATATCGGATTAACTTTGGCTGCATGGTCGAAACTTTAATTATAGTTGATGCTAGAGTTGACTTGAGTTGACTTTAATAAATGTTTCATATCATGCATATTCAAGTTTAATTTAAAACTTTAGTACCAAAATTCTATGGATTATTCCAGGTTGCTGCTAGGCTGTGCTAGCGTATAGACTAAGCGTAGTAGCTAGTGACCAGATTTGATTTAATAGGATTTGATTTGATTTAATTTGAGCTTTAAGCTCAAATCTAACCAGATTTGAGGTAGATTTGAGGTTGAAGTCTAGAAGTCACTCTCGACAGCACTGAAGACAACATGACACACTCAACATCACTAGCAAATCCTAGAAAGCCCTGGCAACGGAGTCTTGAACAGACAAGAAAATCATTAAAAACTAGACTAAAAGCTAAATTAAGACTCTCAAAATTAATGAGCTATTGTCGAAGCTAAGAGCTTACATAAGTTTTTATCTTACAGTCATCCTACAGAGTCACCTCGAAGATTTGAGGTTAAACTTCCGTTAAAGGGTCAGATTTGAAGTAGATTTGATAGGATTTGATAGGCCCTATCATGCTAAAGCTTCTCAGGCCTAAGATTTGATTTGAGGTTAAGCCCTACTTCAAATCAAATCAAATCTGGTTACTAGTAGTAGCATTAGTCGCTGGGTTAGTCGCTATGCTAGCTGTAGCTCGCTGTGTTACTACTACTAGATACTACTATAGTACTACTATCCAAGTCATTCGAGCAATCAATCATTTAAACTATAAAAACTAGAATCCACTGTTCAATCCAGCCTATATGATTCTAGCTATGTGATTTATGCTGTAATATAAAAGCCAGAAAAAAACGACAACATGTATACAGGTCTAGAAACGGTGCATTGCATGCATGCTTGCACTGATCGATAATCGATTATTCGTCATCGTCAAAATCCAGATCGTCGAGATCTTCTTCCTTCCCGCCAGCGTACAGCGCTTCGTTCTTCCAAAAAACACCTCCACCCTCCTCTGCAAGGATCGATGCATGAGACACACTTTGACTTGAGAAGCGTCTCCGATTGAGACTGACAGACCGAGTGAAAGATCCATCATTTGCATGCAGCACGACAAACTCGCCTCACCAAGCACTTCCGAGAGGAAATCACAGGTACACGCTTCGACACACACACAAATGCAGAGACAGAAACACGTGTTCGCACCCACGCACGCACGCGTAAACACACGCACACATTTGATTGGTCTGTCTTGAGTGCACAGGCCAAAACACTGCTTGCGTCGTTGTGTGAATGTACAGAGGCAAAGAGAATGACCTGCATCGGCCCCTGAGCGTACGAATTCTGTGGCGCTTCAGGCAGGCCACCACGGCTTTGATGGAGAGGCTTGCGTGACTCTGAAGCTGGTCTATTTCCAAAATCCAAACAGAAAGAAGTCTAGACAGACACGCTCAGAAAGACCACATGCACTGATTGACTGACTGACTGACTTTCTTCCTCCAGCGTCGCAGCGTCGCCATCGACGTCGTCCTCCTCCACCTCTTTTCCTCCCGCGCTTGCCTGTTCAAACAATTGCCTCCCTGTCAAGCGGCCGTCTGTGTCAAAGTCCTTCCATATCGACTTTGAAATCATTTCTTTCTTAAAACTGAGCGCCCACTTTTCAAACTCCTCTTTCTTGACTCTCTCCGTCTCTCCCACCAAAGCTTTGGATTCCAATCCTCTGAACTGCTGGTCCTCCCCTTCCCCCTCTTCTTCCTCCTCCTCCTCCTCGTCCTCTCCTCCCTCCTCTGCTTGCGGCTGCATTCTTTGCATCATCTGCTCGTGCATCGACATCTGGGGCTTGTTGTTGTCGGACAGCCACGTCTGCAAGGATGTATTTTCATACATTGGGGCTTGGGTTCTCAAGAATAAATGCATTGGGGCTTGTTGTTGTCGGACAGCCACGTCTGCAAGCAGTGGACGGATCATCAATTGGATGCAGACGAAAAAAAAAAGGGTTCGGTCTACCCACAGCAAATTTGAAAGCGGCAGCTTAGGATAAAAAGCCAGCAAAAAGAAGAACGGAAAAGTGTAGGACAACAGAAGAGCAAATATAAAGGGGCGAATGAAAAAGAACGAGGAAGACCGAGAGGACGCGAGAGAGACATGTCCAAGCTAGAGCTAGAAGGGTAGGCGGTCTGCTCTGCATCTGAACTTTCGTCTCATGCTTTGCGTTTCTGGTCCTAGTTTTGTCTGTCTGCCTGTTTGTCTCTTTCTTGCTTTCTCTCTTTCTTTCTTCCTCTTTAACTTCCTTTCTTTCTTTCTTGCTGTCTGTCTGTCTGTCTGTCTGTCTTTCCTTCCTTCCTTCCTTCCTTCCTTCCTTCTTTCTTTCTTTCTTTCTTTCTTTCTTTCTTTCTTTCTTTCTATCTTCTTCTTCTTGCTTGCTTGCTTGCTTGCTCATACTCTTGTTCCCACTCCCTTCTGTCTCTCGCACTCTTTTTCTGTCGTGGTGTGGTGTGGTGTGGTGTGGTGGTGTGTGTGTGTGTGTGTGTGTGTGTGTGTGTGTGTATGTGTGTGTGCCTTTGTCTCTGTCTCTGTCTCTCTTTCTGCCTCTTTCTTTCGCCCTCTCAATCCCTTTCCCATCTTTCTCCCTGTCTCTGTCTCTGTTCCTTCAATGTCTTTCTTTCAAGTTCGTTCTTTCTTTCTTTCTCTCTCTCTCTTTCTTGTGTGTTTGTGTGTCCGTCCGTCCGTCCCTTCTCAAGATGGGAGGGGGGGACAGTCGGAAGATCAAACGGATCTTCGGAAGAAGAAGAAGCAGATGAGCATGAAGAGGCAAAAAGAGAGAGGAAAAGACGCCCAAATCAAAGAAACGGACTTGTAAGGCTTCCACAACTGTGTACGCCATTGCCATGCCGATGCTGGCCTCTATCGCATCCTTCACGACTACTCTCACCTCACTCAGCTGCTCCGCCTCCATTCCAAAATCTGCACTCAGGCGTATAGTTGAAACCCAGAAAAGACTGTATTTGCATTTTCACACGTGTGACCAGAATTACACACACACTCACGAACTCACTCCCTCCCCCCTCCCAGCAACATGGACACACACATATATACACACAAGCTCGCTCACATATTTTCACTACCCCTTTCAGAGGCTTTCCTACATGCTTTCACCCGCCACACCATACGGAGAGGGAGAAGGAGGGAGACGGCGAAAGACTTCGCTTGAAGGTGCAGAAGAGCTGAGGGACACAGCTGTCTGTCTTCCTTCTTGCTCCTCACCTTCCTCAAAAGACCACTCTGGTGCCTCATCTGGGTAAGTTTCTGTGTGCTTCAGACACAAGGTAAGTCCCACGTGGTGCTCTTCCTCCGTGGATGGCCTGCACTTGATTCTGAATTTTTTGGGATCTTCCTCGTCTTTCGAGAATTCGGTTGGGAAAATCGACTCCAGCGCCTCTAGCTCGAGCGCCTGCTCTTCTTCGTAGTGACTCATAGAGATCAAAGCTTGGATGACCGTGCACAGCGTCAGGGGAAAACGGGAGAGGCCGTCATGAGGAAGAGACGGCAAAAAGAATCTGGAGCTGGTGAACTGCCGTACCAGCAGGTATACGAACCTAACAGCTGCAGCGGCGTGAAGCTGAAACAAAAATCGGGAAAAGGGCACAGTCTGCAGGTGAAGTGAGCAGCACGAAGACAGTCTTATACATGCACTCCAGATTCCTTCACTCGACTTGACAGCACGTCCGTTTCTATTGGAGACGTCAACAGAGTCGTGCGTGCGTCTAAGACTGCATGGCCGGGATGCACGCCCATGCAGCCGCAGCTCGGAAGGGCTCGGCACATCTCGGCATGCACTCCAGTATTAATACGTAACTCCAGGCAGTCTCCATCCTTGGTACTGTGTTACGTTGTGTCCAGTTCGATCATCTTCGACCCGGATTCCACGTCTTTGAGCCACTTTCTGCAGAAGTTTGAGGTTCTCTGGTGCTTTCCCCTCTGAGATCGGCACTTGACTCGTCTGTTTTATGTGTGTCCCCTGCATGATGGCACCCTCATGCTAGAGTTCAGAAGTTGACCTCCTTCAACTTAAGACTGCGAGGTTGAAGACCGAGAGGCCCGAAAATGATTGCCGCACTGTGGGTCGTGGCGCTCAGTCAGCCCGTCCATGACATTGTCAGGACCGGCTTTCTGGTTCAGAACAGGAGGCGAGTAAACCGTGCACCATCAATACGTGGAGACGGCGAGACACCCCGTGTCACTGTTGTTGAAGCCGAAGGGGCGGTTCTTAAAGAAGTACGACCGTCTATCTCGGCTGGTTTCGCGGATGAGCTGCTGAACTCGTCCTTTGTCAACTTGAGTGAGCTGTGTGGAGGCACAACACGTGCTCGGATGATTTGGGACTGCGTGAGAGACGGTGTGCAACCTCTGGGGCTGCAAGGAGACGGGGAGAGTCACGGTGATGGTACAGTGCTGCCGAGCTTCGTGTCACGAGAGACCAGGCAAAAGCTGGGTTTGCATTTTGGGGGAATGGATTTCAGTTTAACTCAAAGGGGGGAGAAGGTTAGTGGTTGTGGCACGCGGAAGCTGTTAACAGAGTTCCGAGACGGGCTCCAGGTGGAGACAGTGCTGATTCCTTCGGATGACAAGACGACCGTGTGCGTGTCCTCGCAGGTCGGTGTCAGGCCATGTCTCTCCTTCTTCTCCTCTGGGTGTTGCGAGTGCGTGCGTACGTGCCAGGGCGCTTTAGCGAGCGTGTGGGTGTGCGTGCGCGTGTTAGTGAGGGGGAGACGAGACATGCACATTCTTGCTGTGAGCCCCACATGTCTCGATGGAGCTTCTGTTTCTTCCTTTGCGTGCTCAGGTCGGGTGCTCTCGAGGGTGCATCTTCTGCAGCACTGGTCGCATGGGGCTCTTACGAAATCTGTCGAGTGGGGAGATTCTGTGTCAGATCTTTCAGGCTCAAAAGAGACGGAGGGAGACGGGAATGCCGAGGCTCGAAAGAGTGGTCTTCATGGGAATGGGAGAACCGATGAACAATCCAAAGTGAGGAGGGAGCGGGAAGGGGAGTGAGGGAGCATGCATACACTCAGTGATTGTTTCACCTCCACAAAACATGCCGGCCTTCCATCTTTCTTTCAGTTTCTTGAATCCCCCATTTTTGTCGGGTCTTCCTTTTTACCTCTTCGACATTAGTCTCTCTACTGGCACCACGCACTCAGTCGAGCAATTCCCTGTTTCTGCTTTGCGCACTTTCCCACGCGCCCACGCCTTGAGAAAAAGGAATTTCAAAGATGAAACATTCTGTTCTCATTATTGTTTTTTGATCGTTTTTCGTACCGCTGCAGGAACGTCCGTGAGGCCATCGAAGCCCTAGTCGACGAGAAGAGATTCAAATTCAGCAAAAGAAAAGTCACCCTCTCGACGGTGGGAGTTTCCCCTGCATCCATCAGACAGGTCGGCCACCTGATGGATAGATGGATTCAGCAGATGTTGGAGAGGGCTTAATTGCTTCTGATTAAATTGTCCAACGCTCTTTGCTTTTCTGCATCCATCCACGCTGCCTCGTCTCTCTCACTTCCTTCCTTTGTCTTCTGCGCCTTTTGATTGTGCGCAGTCCACCTTTTCTTTGATTCCCTCTCTTATTCCTCTCTGAATTCAAATCGAGTTAATAAATCACAATAATCCACTCTTCATGCTGGGCCCCTCTCAACTGATGCTTTTCCTGAAATTGTCTTTTGGTGATCTAGGGATCTCTGCATGTCCACTTGACTGTGCTGCGGTTTGTTGTGGCTGCAGTTGGTCGACTTTCCTTGTGTCCTCGCATGGTCTCTCCACGCTGCTTCCGACGAGGTCATTCAGTGCGGTGACGCTTCGGCAGGCTCCTGGACACACACACGCGCGAAAACACACGCACACGCACGCACGCACACACACACACACACACACACACACACACGCACACACACACATATCCATCCATCGATACATACATACATACATACATACACAGATACATACATACATACATACACATACATACATGCATACATACGCAACGCATAGACAGAGGGAAGTATGGCGAAAGCAGAATGACGAGTTGGCTCGTTGGTGGAATGGTAAGTGGAACTGTGCAAAATGTCTTCACATGGCAGAAGTGCTCTTTCTTCCTGATTTCCCTTCTTGCTTTCCTGCTACCGGCAAGGCAGACGCGGCCGCGTGCACTGCAACGATCGACTGCAACGCCGGCCTGTCTATTCTTTCTCTTTTCTGTCAATTCTGCAGAAACGGCAGCTGCTCGTGCCGACAACGAGGCACGGCGTGTCGGAGCTCTCGGGGGCTTTTCTTGAAGTGATGGAGGCAAGGAAGCACCTGAAGGGATCGTTGCGACTTCTAATGGTCTGTTCGGCTGCCAGATTCTCTGCGAGTGGAGCTTACTACCCCTCCCCCCCCCTTTCTCTGCTTTTATCCGTCCTTCTTTTCGAATTTCTCTCGTTCTTTCCCCCCCTCTCTCTTACTCTCTCTCTACAGAGACAGACACAGTCAGAGAGACGTACACAAACAGAAGGAGACGGGCGTGTTCTTGTGTTTGTATGTTGAAAGTGTGCGTTTATGTGTCAGAGAGAGACCGAGACAGGGTGTGCATGCGTGTGTGCGTCTTCATCGAGGACTGCCGACCAGGAGATTCTCACTTGAGTCGGAGTCGACAGCAATTCTAAGATGTCCCTCATGGGTGTCCACCTGAAGCCATGCACATAATGAAACCGACTGATAGGAAGCTCTGCCATCGAATTGAAAGCGATTCACTGCACCCATCTTATTGCAGGTGGAGGTCGCCTTGATGGCGGGTTTGAACGACGGGGAGGAGGACGCGCGTCTCCTTGCGTCTGTGCTGAGTCCTGTAAAAGACCGCGTGTTGGTCAACTTGATTCCTTACAACGACACGGGGGCAGAGGGACTGAGGAGAAGCTCTGAGGAGAGCGTGCGGCGATTCCAAAGAGCCCTGTGGGCAGAGGGCCTCCGGGCCTCTGTGCGAGTGACCCGGGGAGACGAAGAAAGCGCGGCATGCGGACAACTGGCTACGTCAGCAAAAGCAAATGATGCAGTAAAAGATCCACAACGAGTAACACTGTCTACGTTCAGTGCAAAAGCTTGAATTGCCCATATTTTATGAAAATTTGTGCCTTTCCATGCCAAAAAATCTTTGTTTTTGATAACACATGTGACCTAATCATGTATATGTTCAAGAAGTTCAGTAGCTAGGCAACAGATGCTACCAGAGACTAGGAAGCTAGCTGTTGAGCGACTGAAGATCAAGAATCGATAGAGACTAGAAGAAGACAGAAGTCCGATGTCTCAAAGAAGGAATAAAAACTGAATGACAAGAGCTAGGGGCTGCTCTTGAATCGAGATCAACATGAAGAGAACACGAGCAACACGTTTGATTAAGCAATCGAATGACTTGCGTGTTGCGCTATGCATGATGGAATGATAAGACCCTGGAAAGTGCTCTTACATGGGGCCAGATTGAAATGTCTGTGTGCTATGGATGGTCGACTTTGGTCTAAAAAGAGAGAAAGACATGTCAAGAGTAAAGAGGGCAAACCCAAGCAACACTTAGATATGTGAAGCAACACTTGACGCCAAAATTAATTCACGTGCGTACGCATGAATCTGGTTGGGCCACACGAAACACAGCACTGATCGCAGTAAATGCATGCGCGGGAAAAAAAAAAGGGAGCCACCAAACCGAACGAGAAAAATTGGCGCGCAGTCGGCACCGGACATAAAACGCAGTCAACACGGCGCACCAAGCACTAAAAATGTATAAATGGACGTCAATAGGAAGAAAGAAAGGTCAGACAACCTAAGAGAACATTATGGGGCTTTCTCTTCTTGCAGCGGTAGCGGAGGGAGCAAAAAGAGAGAAATCATTCACTCACGAAGGACAAGAGGAGGGAGAGAAGAAACGATCTCGGCACCAAAGACAGGAGATGCCGCAGGAGACTTGCGCATGCGACGAGTCAGAGGTCCGAGGTCCAGGGCCTTCGTAAGAACATCAGAGATGTTCATCTCAGTGGGAACCTTGAAAACATCGACGCGATGGTCATCGGCAAGGTTGGTGGCGGCGAGAACAGGGCAGGGTTGCCGATTTTTTTGGTGGTAGACAAGCTTCATTACCAGTAACCGGTAATTACCGGCAGAGTTTGCTGGTAGTTAGCAAAGACTTGGCAGAATTCTAACATTTACTAACACTTTTCAATAACCTAAGTCTTAGGTTATAGGTCAATCAATCAATCACTTAAGGCTAGACTTAAGGTCAATTTAAAAAGTTAATGCGTCATCTGTAGGGACAGCTATGCGGCCAGTGTGCTTGAAGATAACGCAGGTCGAAGCGATGGGTCCCGTCTTGCACTTGGCGCCCAAAGACAGAAAACCGCTGGCCGCAATGACCACAGCTGGCCCAGACAGATGCACCTACGCGATTTCAACAACGGAAAGAGTCTGCCTCAAAGTTTGGGCGATCCCCCCAATCCAGTGCTCCAGCCTCTAAAGAAAGACCCGCCGCTAAAAGCTGATGTCTGAGGCCTCGAAGGGCCTCTGACTCCGAAGACCTAGGGGAGTAGAGATTTGCTATCTGCAAGCAAGCAGACATGAAAGAATCATAAGTAAATAAGTGAACAGAAACAAGGAAAGCAAGTATGTGAACGAAAGGCAGTTAGGCGTTTGTAGAGATAGGGAGGGCAAGTATGTAAACGAAAGGCAATTGGGTTTGTGTGTGAGCAGATAGAGACAGGAGAGGGCCTCTGACTCCAGATATACAGAGAAGTAGAACAGTGAGAGATGAAGCAAAGTAAAAAAAGAGAGTAGTTGTTGGACAGATGCTGTCATAGAGCTGTTAGAACTTTTTGCCACTTATAGGGGTGAAGCAGTTTAAAATTTATATTTTTTTAATATTTTTATTGTTTTTTTTTGTGTGTGAATAGGCTTTTCAAATGCCAATAAACACTTAAAAACATGTTTTTGAAAGTTGGCGCCGCAGGCGAAATTTTTTTTTTGGGACCCTAATTTTTATTATTTTTTTTGTCGGTAAAAGGAAGGCAGACTGAGGCCATTACCGGTTACCGGCAACTGCCGGTAGACTAGACCTGTTACCGACCAGAAAAGCAACCCTGAAACAGGGACAACACACACGTAGTCCTTCAACTCCTTCACGAGAGGGAGGAGCGCTCTCTCCACAGAAGATAGAGCGCCAGAGAGCAGAAGAAAGAGAACGTTCATGGCGTCACAGCCAATGCCAATGCGGATGGACTTATAGAATGGCTGCATGCACGCAGTGAAGTAGATGGCGGCGTCCAAAGCATCCTCCAAAGCCAGAAACTCTGCGCGAGTTGTGGAACGAGCCACGCGCGGTTGTCAGCGGCTCTTGTGCATCAGAGGGAAGCCGTTGATGAACAGAATCCAAGCTAACTGGGGGTGGGGGGACGCAGCGTTGCCGAAGGAGGCGTCTCCATGTACGACGCCTGTGAGCTCGTCAGGGGAATCAGAAGCGCAAATATGGATGCCGAGGGAGGGGTTGGTGCGCAGGTACCTGAGAGTCTGGAGAAGGAGTCGGAATGCGCGCTCGGTGGGGGCCGCCATAAATCTGGAGAGGTAAGAGTGTGCCAAGGCCACGTCCGGTCGAGTACAATTGGTGACGTACCTAACCTGACCAAGCAGAGTGCAAAAAAGAGAGGCCCCCCTGCTGTTAAGCAGGGGGGACACATCATCCTCATACGTGGATCCGACTGGCAGAGGCTTGTCGACGGGCTTGAAGGAGGAACCGATATGCTCAGGAGGGAGAGAAAGCGAGAAGATGTAGTCTGTTAAGGCCTACTTAGAGGGGTTGGCGCTAGTAAGTGCTTGCAGAGGTTCAAGGGTCTTCAGGGCTTGATGTCGCTGGAGCGATTCAGGTCGATCCTCAGTGACAGACTCGATCGATGTCAGGAGCATGGAGCTTTCTTGCGATTCAGTGATCAATCTGATTTCATAGTAGTCTTCCAGAAAGTCTTTCAGAAGTCTTTCATGTGATTTCGATCGAAATGCGACAGGCCAAAATCTGTATAGTACAGGACGTTAACGTCCCGTCTCTTTTCTTGTTGATCCTTAAAAAGGCAGGTAGCGAGGATTGAACCTATGATCTTCTGTTTGTTAATGTTGTATATTAACCACTAGGTTATGAACGTAAGCGATACACACCATTCTC
>JAHBMJ010000857.1:15012-31290 GCA_018398765.1 Chromera velia | reverse complement strand
CCCCCCCCTTCTCTCTTTCTTTCTTTCGGTCTGTCCTTCTATCTTTCTATCTTTCTTTTTCTCTCTCCGGTAATCCTGTCCGAGTTCTTTTTATCTCTATGTCTATCTCAGTGTGTCATGCAGATCATATGCGTGTCTTTTGACCCTTCTCTTCATACATTTACACGCACGCGCGCAGACACAAAAAACCCCAGACACACGCGCCCACACGCACACAAACACGCGAACGCGAGTCCACGCAGGCCGCGTCCATGCTGACTTGTTTCCGTATTTGTTGGCCAGACGTGTCCAGAACTGGTTCGTGACCTTGACCCGGAGATCGTCGTCCTCCCCCACGTTGAAATTCAACAAATTCCCTGCACACACACACACACACACACACACTCACACGCGCGCGCACACACACACACACACACACACACACACACGTGAGTCATGCCATGGCAAGGCAGACAGAGTGAAAGCGTTCGATTGCGGTAAAGGGAAGTTGAGTGAGTGGAGTCTCCGATGTGTGGAAGGAGACAGCCGACCGCATTGGGAGAACCCGGGGGGGCATGCAGGGAGGGCCTGTGCGGCTTTCTCTTCCTTCCGTTCTTAACTCTTGCACATGCACGGACGCACCAAAGAGAATGGAGGTGGCGAGGAGAGAGACAGACAAACACAAAGACGGCGTGAAAAGGAGATTCATCGTTCCTTTCCTTTCTCTATCAAACTGTCAGTCTCTCTCTGTTCTTGTGCCCCCCCTCCTCCCTGCCTGAGTGAGTGACTTGCCTCCAAACGATTTGTCGCACACAAGCACGATGGTCTTCTTGTCGACGCCCCAATAGTCCTGCGAAGAAAAGAAAAGCAAACAAAAGGAGTCAGCAATGAACCGAGGAACCGCCCTGCTTCAATGACGAATAAAAAAGAGTGAAACATCGTTCAAGTCCAACTTGCGCTGCTGATGAACGCATCCACATTTGACACGACGACTGCATCAGCACACATTCTTTTGTGTGGCCTGATCTAGCGCACAATTGGCTTAGACAAGAGCGACGATCGATCATTTGAATAAAGACATTCTAGAGGAAGGAAGAGACTGCCCCAATCGTTGTCTGCTGCCTCCTCCTGTCTCCATCCCTTTTTCTGCCTGTCCCTTAATTCCTACTGGACGGACCTTGATCGCCCCCCCCGGGGTCTCCGGGTAATCCTGGCACAAAATCCTGAGTTTGTACCCCGTCTCGTTCTCAATGTCGTCAATCAACTCCTCCAACCTCTTCTCCTCCCCACTGGTCAGGTACTGCAATCAATTAAATGAAGTGAACGATCAAACAGGCAGGCTCGTTGATGCGTGGACTTCTCTTTCTGTCTTTGTTTCTTCCCTCGGTTTTTCTCATTCGTTCGTTCGTTCATTTCTTCCCTTCTTTCTTTCTTTCTTTCTTTCTTTGTTTCTTTCTTTCTTTCGTTCGTTCGTTCGTTTCTTTCTTTCTTTCTTTCTTTCTTTCGTTCGTTCGTTCGTTCGTTCGTTCGTTTCTTTCTTTCTTACGTTTCTTTCTTTCTTTCTTTCTTTCGTTCGTTCGTTCGTTCGTTCGTTCGTTTCTTTCTTTCTTTCTTTTTTTCTTCCTTTCCTTCGTTCTTTCTTTCTTTCTTTCTTTCTTTCTTTCTTTCTTCCTTCCTTTCTTTCGTTCTTTCTTTCTTTCTCTCTCTCTCTCTCTCTCTCTCTCTCTCTCTCTCTCTCTCTCTTTCCACTGCGCTCGTCGGATATGAAGGAAGGATGCTTATTTCAAAGAACAGAAAGCCAATCTACCATGGAGAGACAGACAGACACACAGGAACGTCAAGCACGAAAAAAAAGTGCTGATGTCAAAGAAAAAAAGAAAGCCAATCTACCCATGAGCCTGACAGAAAGGGGAACGGCAATACTCGCGATGCCATTCATGCTTGTCCTTCTCTCCTGTATCTGATATCACTTTTCGTTGCCCCTTGTTCTCCTTCTTCATTCTTTTCAGCCAGTCCTGACTGACTGACCCCCACGATGTCTATCACTTTCCGCTTCGGGCCCTTGGGCAGCAAGTCGGGCCTGTTCACAGGCTGCGGCCGTGCCTGTGCTTCCTCTGGGGTGGGTGTCAGAAGAGAGAAGGGCCCCGGCATTCCCTCTTTCGTTCCGACGGCAGAGGAGAACGCCACCCCTGAGGAGACGGCAACTGACCCCAGAGCTAGTCTCCGAAAAATTCCCCGTCTCGTCGCTATGTCCCCTGTCTCCTCGGCTCCTGTCCCTTCCGATGCCTCTTCTCGAGCAGACAAAGGGGCAAGTCTGCTTGCGCGACGGCGATCTTCATCAGGCAGGACCAGACCCTGAACGCACACACACACACACACACACACACAAACTCACACGAGAGAGGCGGGACCCTGCTGTAGCCTACGAGCGACCCATCATGAACAGAACAGAAACCACCCTGTCTGTGCTTTTTTGCGGTGAGTGATTAAGTGGGCAACAAACTGATCATGGTAGTCTGCGTGAGGGACATGCAGGCGACATCTATGCGTGTGTATATGCAGTCAGTCAGACTGACGATGAAGAAAAGCGAACTGCGTCTCCCCGCCGTTGAGCTCACTGAGAGCGCGGCTACCAGAAAAAGGATGACAGCAGGATGTGGCCTCATCAGGCTTCTCGCGTGTGCGCACAAACGGTCGCTCAAATGACAGGAAAGACCACTGGTCTCCCGCGCTTCGCAAGTAAACAGCGTGGCGGGAGTGCTGTAATCCTGTGGGTGGGTAAGAAAAACGCAATTTGTACTTCAAAAATCCACGGCCGACCGCAGGGATCCCTCTCTACATAGAAGCCTGCCTGAGGCTTTCCCAGCTATCAAAAGGTCGGTGCGGTCGAACCAACGACGGCCCTATGCAGTGGCAGCACTGGCAGGAATCAAGGAATGTCAAGTACAGCAAACGGTCTTCCGACTGCTTAATTTTTTTTTTTTTTAATTGCATGGTCGAAAAGACGAACTTTTCGTCAACAACAACGCGCGTGACTTTCTTTTCGTCCGCGCATCGTCCGCGCGAGGGCCCCATGCATGCATGCAGCTGCATGAGCGGGCGCTCGATGGCGCTCGTGTTGCAGGGTCATCGCGCAGATTTCGAATTCGCGAACAAACATTGACAAGCGGCTTTCAGACATTTTCTGACAGACCTCAGAGCCTTTGACAGAGGTGGACAGCCTTCCATCCTGGTCAATCAATCAACGTTGAGACACACCAGGAAGTTCACAGGAACTTCACAGCAAGGCAGAGTAGCCCTGCGTGGATAGTGCTCTGAAAGAAACGGGAGGAACTTGTGTATTAATACTGTCTCCGTCGATCGTTTTCAGTCTTGACTCACGATTAATACCGCAAAAGAAGTGCGATATGGATACTGCCTCCAGCTCTGTTCCCGAAGAGCACGCTGTTGTGCCTCCTCAGGAATGTGGCAATCGCGGTGTAGACATCGTCATGCTGATCGATGTCTCTTGCAGTATGGCCAAGCACGACAAACAGATGGTAGACGGGTTCAACCAGCTTTTGTCTGAGCACAAACAGAAGGACTCGAGTGGAGACTCGGAGGACTTTACAACAGTTTCCGTTATCCATTTCAACCAACGAATCAAAAGCGTGTTGAACCGAAGGCCCATCAGAGAGGTCGAAAACCTCCTTGAAGACTCACAGCAGTATATTGGCCAGACGTACTTGTACGACGCAATAGGAAAGACCATCACAGCGATCGACACGAATCTTCAGGACGATGGTGAGAATCTCTTTGGTGCTCCGTCTGTTGAAGACAGGCCCCTGATTCTCCTTGCGGTGCTTACAGACGGCGACGATAACGGAAGTTTCCTTTTCAGGAAAGAAGAGATACAGGAAATGGTCAAGAAGAGAGAAGAACTCGGCTGGTTTTTCGTTCTCATTACCATCGACGGTGCCGAATACTTTCTCCACCCGCCACGACCTCCCACCGCCCCAATCCCACTGCCCATTCCCAGGCCACCCCCACCACCTCAACAGACATCCCCCAACACGCTCCATCAACACCAACAAGGAGCCGCGACTGCTCTCTTAGACAGTCACTTCAATGCGGTCAACGTCACTTCCGGCATCGAAGGAGTTCGAAATCTTCTGAAGATCTTTGTCAACGCCGACTCCTCCTCGGGAGCTCGTGCAGGACACCTTCGGCCTGATGCGCCCACGCTGTTGCGCAGGGGCCGAGCAGCTCTGGAAGAGACACCTGGGATGGTCAGAAGAAACAGAATGACGACTCGTCCGTCCGTTCCGTCCTTTCCGTTGCTCGACCCAAACCCTACCGCGTCCTCTGTCGATCCGTACCAAAGCCGCAGTGTCCCCTTTGAGAATGACCACCGTCCACATTGTCAAACAACCACCCAGCAGCAGCAGCATCAAACACCTCAGAGTGACCACCCGATGACTGACGGCCCTCCTGTTCCACCCACTCCACCGCACTACTCGTCAGACTGGCTGAGAGGGGGCAAATACCCGACAGTGCGAGTGGCTGCGGACGACAAAGGTACCCTGAATGACTCCCCTCCTGTGCCCAGAAACGACATTAACGACCCTCCTCTGATTGGCCGAGCTACTGGGCTGGGTTTCCTTCTGCGCTCTCCTTCAAGGACGTCGGCCTGGGGGGATCATGAGGGCACGGTCCGAACGGGGTTTGCAGGTCTGTCTGTCTGTCTGTCTGTCTGTCTGTTTATTTGTTTGTTTGTTTGTCTATGAGTATTTTCTTTTTGTTTTTCTTTCTTCGTATTTTCTTGTCTTCTTCCTCTTTTTCTCTCTCTTGTCTTGAGTGGAAGCAGCAGAGGACTAACCGGGATTAACGTGTGAACCCAGTGATCACGTGAAAGTCTGTCGGGAGGTGGAGAGGCAAGGGGCGCTTAACTCTCACCTTTCGGGCCCCCTGCCCACTTTGTCTGAGTTGTCGTGATGTTCTTTTGTCGTGGTTGCTCTCTTTCTTTTTGTCTGTTGTGTTCATCAAGAAAAAGGAGGAAAAGAAACCATATCGTCTGTCTGTCCGTCCGTCTCCATGCACTCTGAATGATTCGTCGAATGGAAACCGCATGCAAGTGTCAATGGATGTTCAACGTGCATTTATTTATTAATAATTGGATCTGGCGCTGTTTTTGTAATCCAAGTTTTGGAGTCGACCGAAGCATTTCCCTCCTTGCTTGAGTCAATGAGCTAGTGGAGCGGGAGGTCTTTGCGAGAAGTCCGTGCGACCCGCTCCAGTGGAGCGTATTTCATCTCTTGCGCTCTGTGCTTCCTTCGTTTTCGTTTTCTTGCGATTTATCCACCCGACTCTTCTTAATTTTTGTCTCACATTATCCTTTCGTCTCGATCACTCATTCCCTCCATCCTGTCATCCAATCTTGATTGCATGATCCACTCCTGTCTCTCTGCCTGTCTGTCTGTCTAGCTGCATGCCTGGCTGCATCGATCGCGTTGCATGCATGCAGGAACTCCCCCACACAGCTCTGGGCCTGCATGCGGACTCGCGTCTCCAACCTCCCCATGCATCCCGTCTCGGCACTCTCTCAGCCACACAATTCCTGGTCATGCGCCCGGCCAGCAGAGCAACAGGCGGGGGGTTGGGTTCGGAAGTGTGGTGCAGTCTGGTGCTGCTTTCGTCCGTCGGTCGTGGGACGGTCGTCTCTCTCTGGCACCAGCAGCTCGAGGCAGAAGTAGGAGCCGCGACAGGGACAGGGCAGAAGGAGAGGTGATCTATGTGGAGAATCCTGTGGAGAGAAGGAGAGAGGAGAAGGAAGATGAAGAAGAAGAGGGGGAGGGAGAGGAGAAGATGCCGCTTGCCGTGACAACAAATGTACAGCTATCGAACTTCCACCCGCCGTCTTCGTCTCTATCTCCCTGTCCCTCTCTGCGGTTTGGGGTGTTCCCAAATTCTCGTTTCGGTCTGCGGGAGGACCCTCAGGGCAGTCTGAGAGAGACACACCAACAAGGCTCAGAGGACATTCAGATGACTTCTAGTGTCGGAGGTCCTCAGGGGTCCCCACTGGGAGCAGTCTTGGCAGGTTCTTCAATGTCTCTTTCTGGTTCCTCCTCAGGACAGAGTGGCGCCACGGGGGGGGGAGTTGTGCAGGGGGGTGGAGGGGAGGTTTCGTCTTCGTCGTCGTCTTCTTCTGCATCGCAGTCAGGAGGGGGTTCTGTAGCAGGAGGGGGTGTCTCTTCGAGCTCCTTCTCTTTCGTGTGATCTGGAGAGGGAAGGGGGGGATTCTTTTGGAAGGATGGGTAAATCCAGGAGAAAAAACTTTGGGCGTGTGGGTTGGTGCCAGCTGAGAGAGACAGAGGGAAGCAGATGGAGAGGGGTACTGTCAAATCGCTCCCTTTAGAGATTTCCCTGCCTGTCTGGCTACCTGCCCGGCCTTCTGCCTTCTTTGGATTCTCCCGCGGGTAAATGGCCAGAAGACGCGTTGATTGAATCGAATCGATCATGCAGATCGGAAGGACGGTGACCCTGCATGCATCGATGCATCGATTGATGATCGATCGATCGAGACGTGGGAGGGATTTGCATGAATTGATGCATGCTTTGCATGGACATGCAGGGGGGTTTGGGGGTCGGGTGGGGGGTTGGAACCGAAATTCAGACGGGCACACACCTCACTCACGCAAGAACATATACACGTACGCACACACACACACACACAGAGAGAGAGAGAGGGAGAGAGAGAGAGAAGAGGAGAGGAAGGAGGGAGAGAGATGATCGAGGGATTTGTGACATGCAGACAACCAGAGACGGTTGGACGGAGGGACTGCGAATCGGCAGACTGAGAACGATAGTGAATAGAGGGCGATCTAGGGCAGTCTTTCTTCAGCAAGCACCTACGTCATCAAGAAGGAGAAGACCACGCCACCTTCTTTCTGCATGTGCACCGTTGCCAGATGGATGCATTGGATGGATGGATGGATGGGTGGATGGATGGACATCGCTCCCCTGTGTCATACAGTCTCTATCGTTCTGGCGGCATTGAGGCAGACAAAGCGGCAGATCGACAGGCAGACATAGAATGAGAAAAATAAAAGAAATGACGACAGAAAAGATAAATACTAAAACATCATGAGGGCAACAAAGATAATCAATGAAGAGAAAGCAAGGTGGCGTTACCGTAGAGGACGAAAGATCGACGTGAGACTTCAAAGACAGAGGATCGCGTCGTTCGGTCAGAGAAGGGATTGGGTAGAGAACACTGCAGCTCCTGTCTTGTCTTTGCCCCTAGCGGCGTCATTTGTTCTTTTCTGCTCTCGCCCGTCTGTGCACTATCAGGATGAGAAAAGCGGGGAAAGCGAGGACACTAGCACGGATACACGCACACACACAGACAGGCACAAGGACACACACACACACACGCGCGCGCGTGTGCGCACAGACACACGCACAGAGAGACAGAGAGAGAGAGAGAGAGAGAGAGAGAGAGAAACGGTGTTGCGTCTTCTCCCTATTTTTTATACTTCGTTTGTTTCAATCGGCCTAGAGTTTTGCATTTGATCTTCATGTTTTTCTTCGTATTGCGACAGAGTCTTTCAATGTAATACGGATAGGACATGATTAGAAGTGCAAAAAAAGTTTTCTTTCAAAAGATTGCAATCTGCTTATATAATTAATTGTATTTGTCTTTCTAGATTTTTGATTCAATAGTTTTTTACGTTGTTCTGGTATCATATGATATGCCAGTGTTCTTTATTCAAAGTTCGATATTGCATTATCATCATCATACATCATCCGATGATCATCGTTATTGGCCTATATTTCTATATTGTTTTAATTATTATAAATGTTTGGAATGATGGGGAACTTGAATCATTTGCGAATTATATAATATGAAAAATTTTAGAATCAGATCCGATTACTAAGTAGACCTGACGAATCTTAAGAGGCAGTCCTAGGGGCCCTAATTGCATGACAATACATGCAGCAGTCCATCTTGCTTTACAGACTATTACAGACCCTTTTACTATAATTCCTGTTTTCTGAACTTTTCTTCCAGCTTTTCTTTTTCACTCTCTTTATAGTTTATACCAGCAGCTAAAATTTGGATCAAAGCTGCTCTGTTTGCATGCACGTCGCAGGCAGACAATCAATGCACTCAGTGTATTGTATCATTGATCTATTTGTTGATTATCTTTTTATCTAGCTTTTTATCCTTGATTGCAGGGCAGGGCAGTGTTTGTTTGTGAGACCTTTAGAGACCTTCAAACTTAGGCGGAGAAGGATATGATTAGTAGCATCATTGAATACAGCCCTACTGTTAGTTAGTTAGTTAGTTAGAGGATGCCTAACCCCAGTTGAAGTGCTAAGCTCCCGGGTGGCACATACATGCATGGTTGTTGTTTGTTAAGTCACCGGTGGAGTTGATCAGTTAATCACTTTCTAGAATAGGGAGATAGGCATCAAAGAGATAGACCGGATGCGAGCGTAGAAGCGATCAAATGACATTACGGATAAAGAGTTCAGATGTACTTGCACCGGGGAGTGGACAGTTACAATCATTTGAATTAATGGATTCCAGCTCAGCCAGGCAGTGCAGGAATTCTCTTTCATCCAGCCACTTAGCACATGAAGAAAGTCTATGCATGAAGTCATTAACACACCGAATACAAGAATTATGTACACAGAGTTTGTGGTCACTACATTCAACAGACAGAGCACTGCTTTCGCCTTGTAAGTTAAATGAGAGCAGACGTAAGAAACCGAACAGAGAGCCATCGGTTACTGTGAAAGCAAATCGAGGGAGGGCGGAAAAGGAATAGAGACTAGAGGCGGATTTGTTGTAAAGAAGAAACACAAACATGCGATGAGAGGAGGGAAAAGCTTGTTGAAGGGGGGTAAGCTTGGTAAGAGGAGGGAAATATGAAGAAGCGATAGCCCCCGCCCGCCGCTTGCAGACCTCTTCCGCAACTGCATATCTAGCTCTGCCTTAAAGAAGAGAGAGCCAGTGCCTTGAACTCTTCGTCGCTGCTGCCCGCTGGTACCAGGGTGTTGCTAGTAAATTACAGGCTCATTTACAGCATAATTTATAGGTAACACGTTACTAACAACACTATTTAAGTGACCGTGACTATTGTAGGCTTCTAGGTAGGCTTAGGCTATAATTTGTAGTTGTCTGAGCTTATCTCATTATATCAATAAGTAAAACCTATAATGTGACTAGTAATGTGAACTGGAGGAAAAACCCGGAACATCAATGTTATGCTATGTTACTAGCTATACAAAGTTTTTTCAAAGTTCTGGTTTAATTATGTAAAGTTAACAGCTGAAGGAAGTTGTAATCTGGTGAGTACTTTACTTTGTGCACTTAGCATTTTCAAGTACCCACGTTGTTCTTGTGGCAAAATTGCCTATTCAAGGTAATAAACTCGGACGCAGACGCGGGAGAAAGGTTGGAGCTTAAATAAGACGGCGCAGAGGGAAGAGGCACCTCACTAAAAATGCATAACCATCCACCCTTTGTTCAAGAAAGTGAAAAGAGAGGTCAGGCACGGCGCATGAACCCTCACAGAAAGAAGAAAGGCTGTGAAGAAGGGGGCCAAGGAGAAACCGTAACGCACACACATAATGGAGGAAGAGGTTCATTCATTCATTCATTGATTCATTTATTCATTAATTCATTCTAAAAAAACGCTGGAGCTTCAAAGCGAAACCAAAATGAAACTCAAGCTTGAAAAGGAAATGGGAAGGAAGAATCACGCGAGTGTACGTCTGCGTGTCTATATGAGCAAACAAGACCGTTGAGCTGAGAAAGAAAACAAAATAAAGCCCTTGCAGACGGAACATGCGTGCAGAAAAAACCTCCAGACCAAAAACCCGCATGCATGCAAGAGACGAACGTTGTGAAATGCTTTCCTTCTGCCCCGATGATGAACCTGAAATTTCCTTCCAACCCTTTCACAATCTTGCGTTGGTTATTTGGAGGAGCACCCAGCCATGCGTGCTTCTTTCGAGAGATCGCAGCCTGATTTGCAGAAGCTCCCGAATGCATGAGGTCAGCCATTCAAAATCCAACGTCGGGAAAAAAACAAGCGGTTCATCCAATTGACCTTTGTCTTTGATTCTTTTCTGCGGTCTGGAGTAAGAACCACCCGCCACTTTTCAATCAATTTTAGAATCAAAAAACAGCATCAACACGTCCGTCCTCTTCATTTCACCAGCTAGGCAAGAAGAAAGAGAGGAACGAATCAATTAAGGCCTGTTCGATTGAGGGCAACGATACTGAGAGAGGGATTCGTTTGGGTCTCTTGCGCTTCCACACCCCATGCCCTAGTCAGCCTTGACACGAGCGCTTGCTTGATTGCTTCGGTTGGACTCTCCACAACGACGCCTGCCTGCCTGCCTGAGTGACTGCCTGCCTCTGACCGTCAGGGGGCATCAAATCGCTCAAGGAGACGCAAAGTTCCTTCCAAACAAAAGAAGAACAGAGAACAGAGAAAAGAGGAAAGATCAAGGAAGAGCTGAATCGTACAGCGCGTGTGCCTTTCCCGAATCGACCGTGCTGACGCACGCACGTCCCGACATGGGGGTGGGGGGGGGGATTCGAGGGGGGGGGATTCGAGGGGCCGGCCGGGAAATGGGAATGAAGGAGGGAGGAGGAAGAAGTCACGATTGTGCCGGCATCCAACGCAACAGACAGACAGACAGAAAGCTCCGACGTCGGTGCAAGGCAGCCCGTAGAAGCCTCAGCTTACCAGCATATCTACAGGGGGAGACGGGGAGAGCGTGCAGGGGTGTGTGAAGGAACGGGCCCCTGCAGAGCATCTCCCTTTCTCGGTCCTCTTCCTGACATCCTCTGCGTCTTTTCTTCATTGTTTCTCTCTGTTGTCTGTCTGTCTCCTCGATCGATCCGGAGGGGGGGGCGGGGGGGGAATGTTGAGACTGTCCCCTTCCTGAGACAACGTGTGACGATTTCCTCCTAGCTCGGCGGGCGAGATTTGAACCTCCAGGGAGGGAAACACCGTCTCGTCCTCCTCGCAGTTGTCGTTGCTTGACAACAGAGTCAGCGTCAGTTCAAAGCCTTAGAAAGCCTTGCTCGACAGAAGACTCAACGTCAGTGCAAAGCCTTCAGAAAGCCTTGCTCGACAGAAGACTCAACGTCAGTTCAAAGCCTTCAGCTGCCGTTGCTTGACAAGAAGAGTTCTGCGTGCGTCAATGCGAGGCGGCTGCAGGGCCTTTGCAATCCAATCGGGAAACGGAACGGTTACGAGTGCCGATTGGATACTTGTGGAGGGGGTGAGAAGCTGAGCGGGTGGGTGTCTGACAGACAGACAAACAAATGGATTGGAAGGAAAGGAGGAAGGACGGAAGGATCGATCGATAAGAAAAACTCACCACAAAGGCACAACACTTAAAGGCTCTACGCGTTTCTTTTCCTCCCTTTTTCTATTCATTTCTTCCCCTGCCCTCACAGAGAGACTGAATGTTTCTTCTTCTACAGACAGAGACAGACAGACAGACAGACAGACAGATAGACAAAAGAGAGAGAAACACCCGACCGACCGTGTGCTGGAAGAAAGGAAAAAAACCATGCAAACAAACTCAATGCATGCAAAAACAAAGCCTCGTCCCAAAAGCAAGCTAAAAAAAATGCAAACAAAATGCGAGAAAGACGAACACATATTTTCAATCCGGGCCAAGCAAATGAGCTGGCCGGAAAGAAAGAAAAATCAATAGTATTCCCCGAATAAGCAAGCAATCGAGGAACCAAACCAAAAAGAAAGAAACCCGTACCCGCTTTTGCGCCCTCCCTCCGCTTGTTCCCTGCATGCTGTCTGTCTGTCTGTCTATCCACCTCTCTCTCTCGCTCGCTCGCTCGCTCACTCGAGAGTCGTTCGACACGAAAGAATCAAGCATGCTCTTGCTCTCCTTTCTCCTCTTTTCTTTCTTCTGCTTGCTTGCCTACCGTCGAACTTCCCCCAGTTCCCCTTGTCTCTCTCGTCCTTTTCTCTTCGTCCTCTTTCTCTGTGTCTTGGTCTCTGACGAACAAGACAGACACTTTTGTGGGCTCTGTCTCCGTCTCCTTCTCTGCGTCCCTCTCCTTCTCCAAAGAAAAGGGGGAGGAACGAGAAGGAGACGAGGGTGTCGGCGCGCGCGCGCGCGTGTGTGTGTCACCTTTGCGGACTCGTGTTCCATTTTCCTTCTGCAGCAACCTGAAGAGCGCCCCAGAGACAATTCTGGAAGGCCGGCGATCTCAGCCTTGCCAGGGAAAACAAAAGGAAAGGAAAGAAGAGGAAAGGAAAGGACTGGTCGGAGGAACGGAGACGAAGATGGAAGTGGAAGAAGAGAAGCGGTTAAACCTTTGCTTTCCAGGCCAGCATGATCCGTAACGCATTACAGCCTTCCACGCTCCACAGGCACCCCCCGGTACCTGTGAAGAATGGTGTGCCAGACAGACCCACGGACGGCCGTGAAGCGTTTGTTGTGTCTTGAAGCGTTTGTTGTGTCTGTCTGTCTGGTTCTCGGCTTATCCTCTCTCTCCAGAACGTACGTACGCTACGGGTGCAACTCCCGCTTCTCTTTGGGGGGAGACGGAGTGAATGAAAGGAAAAAAAAAACGTATTTGTCTCTCCCAGATCTTGAAAGAAAAGGAAAAGACCGGGAAACCGACCGACCGATCCATTCCTACAACGGGGCACACGCAGGACACAGCGAACGAGAGAGTGAGTTGACAATGAAACCGTCAAGCTGGTTTCGCGAAGCCCGTCTTCAAGCTTGGTGACCCTTTCTTCGCACCCCCTCTTTGCCTTTCTTTCGTTTGCACCTACAGCCGTCCGTTTTTCATGAAGATGAGGGAAGGAAAGGGAAGGGAATGGGGGAGAAAACTCCAGCAGGGAGAGGAATGAAAAAGATCTGAAAATTTCAGGGCCTTTTCTTCATACACGGATACTTGTGCTTTTTTTTCTCTTTCGGTTGTTCTCTTGGAGGGAGACAGACAGACAAAGAAAGAGCAAGAGAGAGATGGACAGTCCCCAAGCAGACCCATTGGGCGAGCACCTCTCTTTCTCTGAATGCATCTCTCTTAATTCCCCTCTTCCTCTCTTCCCCTCTTCTATAATATTTAGACGCCTTCACGCACTGAGTTCTCCGCTACGGGTGCAACTCCCGCCCTCTTTCATTGTCTTTACTTTGCCCTCATGCCTCTTCATGATTGTCCAGTGCCAGCCTCCTTCCGTCCGTCCTGTCCTTCCCCCTCCTGCTGCCGAGCTTCCCCAGTTGCTGCTCTTGTCTCTCAAGAAAGCGCCGCAAGTAGAATTCTACACTGCGTCAAGCGACGCACCAGACCGAAGGTAGAGACAGATCGAGAGAGAAAAAGAAAGAGAGAGGCCGCAACTCGAATGCCAGAGGGGAGACGCAAGGCAAAGAAAGAAAGACGAAAAGGGCAAGAGGTCAACCAAAGTAAAAAAAACAAAGACACTGAAAATACTTCTTCTTCTACCCCCTCCCCCTGCTGTTAGGTGTTAGGTTTCTTTCAGACATTCTCATGCAGGAATCAAACAGACTGCATGAAGGATGAACCACACCCCTGGCTCACGTACGCACGCACGGAAGAGCAAAAACAAAACGGAACAGTCTCACGTGCTTCCAGGCAAGGAGAAGGGGGGGAAGCATTCTGTCTGTCTGTCTATCCATTCATTTCGCTCGCTCGCTCGAGAGTCGTTCGAAACGAATCAATCAAGAGAAAGAACCAAGAGACAATTAATTGTATACACGAATTAAACAAACGGGCTTCTCCCTGCTAAAGTTGCCTGCCTGCCTGCGGGGCGCCGACTTTATCCCTCCCTCCACCCTCCCTCTTTCCCTTCCCTTCTCTTCCCTTCTGGATGCTTCCATGTCTCCCTCACAACCCTACCAGCCTAAGTTCCCTTCTCTCTCTCACCCAGAATCAGAACGAACACGTGCAAGAAATAATTCTTATTCATTCATTCATTCATTCATTCATTCATTCAAACCCCTTCCCGACAGTCACCCCACGTCCCCCCCCGAGTGGCCCTCCCACCGCAAGGCAGGCAGGCAGCCAGACGTGACGACCATACGCATTCAACCCAAAGCTCCTGGCAACGCGACATACACAAAGTCAAAGTTACCGATGACCGTGCCATATGTGTCTAAAAGAGCAACGACAGAAGAAGGAAAAGTGAGGGTTCAGTGCATTTTCTCATCTGAGTACCACCTTACAAATACTGTGCTTGAGGAGGGGAGGGTCGGCAAGCAAAAGGGAGCGACATGATCGCTTTCTATTACAACAACAACTCCGGCCTTCCCCGGTCATCGATCCCTTCTTTCTCTTTCCTTTCTTTCTTTCTTTCCTTCTCTCTTTCTTTCCTTTCTTTCCCTTCACCTCCTCACGGCCTCCTTCGAATTCATCAATGCGGATTTTGTGAAGGCGTGAAGGAAGAAAGGGAGAAGGAAGGGAACAAGAAGAAAGAAGACGAGTGAATAAATGAGTAAATGAATGAAAGGGTGAGTCAGTCAGTCAGTCAGTCAGTCCGTCAGAGTAAATGAATGGGAAATGGGAGTTGCACCTACTCCCACGCGCATGCATGTATGCACAAAGAAAGACGTGAAGAACTGAATGAACGATGGAGGAAGAACAGTTTAGACGGAGTCACCAACCACTCTCACTCCCTCCCTTCCTTCCTTCCTTCCACCGCTTTGCATCCATGTCTTCTCACTCTCCCCTGCTGCTCTCAATAAGTGCCCCCGTGCATGGAAGGAAGGAAAGGACGGCAGAAGAGAGAATGAACGATAATGTCTCTATCTCCTTTTTCTCCCCCCCTTCCTTCCTTCCTTCCTCCCTTCCTTCAATTATCCCATCAATTCAAGGGCTTTCTCCCACGCAGAGAGATGCCCCCGATAGATGCTCTCCTTCATTTCTTCCTCCTTTTCAGACTCCCTTTTGTGCAGCTGCAGAAGCACATCTGCACGCCTCTTCCTGCGATCTGCCCAGGACTGACCATTCGCGAAGTCAAGCAACAACCAGAAACCCTGGTCTCCCTTTCCCTTCTCAACGATTTCTTCCTGCTCTTGCTCTCCGTTCTCCTCTTTTCTTTCTTCTGCTTGCTTGCCTACCGTCGAACTTCCTCCACTTCCCCTGGTCTCTCTCGTCCTTTTCTCTTCGTCCTCCTCTTTCTCTGTGTCTTGGTCTCTGACGCACAACACGGACACTTTTGTGGGTTCTGTCTCCGTCTCCTTCTCTGCGTCCTTCTCCTTCTCCAACGAAAAGGGGGAGGAACGAGAAGGAGACGAGGAGGATGGAGCTGCACAGGCAGTCTCCTCAACAGTCTCACGTGCTTCCAGGCAAGGAGAAGGGGAGGAATTGGACTCTTTGGGGTCTTTGTTTTCATCAAGGGTCTGTGCATTTGTTGCAGCAGGCTTGGATGCTGTGGCAGTCGATGATGCTGCTGCTGCTGCTGCTGGAGGAGGAGGAACTTGGAGGGGAGAAGGAGAGGGGTCTGCCTTCATTGAGATGGGAGGGGGGGACGAAGACTGACGAACTTTCTCGTTTTCCTCCGACTGCTTTGGGATGGGAAAGGACACGTTTCCAATCTCATCGGAGAGAGGGATCTCAAGCATGCCCTGCCACTCCATTCCTCGCACCTTTTTCTTCCATTCCGTTCTACTGAGACCCAACCTGTCCATCTTCCCCACCCGAATAGGAGTCAAACCTGAAGCGCTACGCGTGTACATGGACTGGAAGTCGAAGTCCGTGAATCCCCCCTCATACACAGAGTCTCCGAAACAAGCCGAGCCGATATAGGGGAAACGCATGGACAGTATGGGTGTCCCACCCTCACTGGGCTGGCGCTGCATATGCATGGGAGACAGTGCGTCTTCGAGGAGGGAGGAACCGCTAGAGAGGCGACGAGACGGGTGGGGGGCAGACTTTCCCTTTTTAAGGATGGAGCCGCGAACGTGGCCCTCCCCGAACGTTGTCTCGATGTACAGGTTGAAGTCGTGAATCCAGAGATCTGCAGGCAGAGAGACAGACAGGCAGGCAGCATATATAAGAATGTTGTGTGTTCAGATGCATCTGTGGGTGTGTATGTGGCGGTCCAACGGCTCTATGCATGCAGACTGTAGGCGGCGAAAAAAGAGGGGAGGGGATAGAGGTGCACTTGACACGAGGACGTTGGAGGAGGCGGGCTGACAAGTTGGAGAAAGATCGAAGAGCTAGAAGAATCTCAGCAGAATGGCCGGCCTATCGGGGAGGGAACGGGGCAGGCGGGCAAATGGCCGGGAGGAAGG
>JAHBMJ010000857.1:2512-12512 GCA_018398765.1 Chromera velia | reverse complement strand
CTAAGTTTTTAATGCTTTCGAATCTCCTGTGGTTGTGTCTGTACTTCAAGTGAGAGTTCATCTCAATGTCGGCCCCCTTCTTTTCAACTTCTCTTCCCTCCTCTCATGTTTTATTCTGCCCTTCTTCCCGCTCTTACTTTCGTGTTCCCACCCCCTTTTTTTCTGTCCTTCCTTCCTTCCTTCCTTCCTTCCTTCCTTCCGTCCCTTTCCTTTCTCTCTTGCTTGTCTGTCCTTTTCCTCCGTCTTTCTTTCGCTTCTTTCTCTTTTCCCTCTTTGTTCTCTATCGTTCGCTCCTTCTCCTCCGTCCCAATTTCTTCCGCGTGTTTGAGTGTCTTCTCTTCTCTAGGGGACAAACTGTCAACATTCCTACCCTTTTCCATCTACGCTGCAAACGGTCGTGCAGGTACATTGACAGCCCTTTGCTTGTTGACGGCAGGAAGGTGGATCAACGTTTTTTCTGGGCGATCGCCAGTCTGGATTCTCCTTTTTTGGTCGTCATGTTCTCGCGCTGGTCTCTGGTCAGACTCGCTCCCGAAAGGTTCACCCTCGAAGCTGCGACGCTCAAAGATGGCTCTGTACATGTGACAAATAATCAATCGGGCAACAAACACTCAGGGGTAAAAAACGGGAGTTTGGAACTGGACATCACTCTTTTAGAATTGGCAGAGCACCTTGAGAGCTCAGGAGCCATTCCGAGCGCACCAGTGTTCTTCGACGAAACGATCGAAAGCGCCAGAGAGATCATCCGACAGGTCTCTACCGCCGCCCGCCCACGCTTGCTCGAGAGTCGCTTCAACACCACGCGACAGGCCCCCCAAGGCTGGGATGGTCTGTTTGAGCTCATGGGCCTGGACGCACTCCTCGACTCCTCCTTCCGTCTCTGGTTGGTGGAAGTTCAAGCGGGGATTGGAATCCTGGACAACGGACGGTACGAGAGTCTGTTTAGGGACCTCTTTTGGCTCTTGTGGAATCTGCACAGAGGGGCACGGTGTGCAGGCATGCGGCAAGCTGTCAACATGCTACATGGAAGGATGAATGTTGTTATATGTGAAGAGACAAGCTAAAACCAGTTTAATTGTATACTTCTTAGAAAATCATATAATTGATTCATTGATGTTTAATAAGTGGAAATTCTTTCTAGAGTATGATGATATAACAAATTATTATGATGGAGTTTTGAGATAATCATCATAAGACTGCTTTAGACTGCGTAGGACTTTATTGAATGAAATATTGAATGACATGAACTCTAGATTTTATATGAGATTCCGATTTGATTTTGTATGATGCTGAAACATATTCTCATATCTATAGATAGCTGACTGAGAGTAAATGGAGAACCTAAGTTTAGATATTAAACTTCTAGACTGAATTAACCAAATTTATTAATTTCTTATTATTTTTTTAAAAAAAAAGGTGTCGGATCGAGATTTGTGATCGCCGATCACTACCGATCAACCGGCATTTTAAATGCATACACGTGTCGGGGCCAGTTTCAGGGCCTATACAGGCTTTCGTGTTGCCTTCTATAGTGAGGGACGACACTTAAATCGATTAAGCGTCATGATTCAGGCGCCGGGTTTCAGCTAGCAGACGGCAGCCCCACCCCGATGAGTGATGCAGGTCTGGCAAAGGGACAATACAGCATTGTCCTAGACTCATGTATTGCATGATGGCCTATAGACCGATCAATAATAATAATAATGCACAACATTGGTAACCACGCAACCATGTCTCAGATTCCAGCTGTTGCGCAACAGTGTCTCTCTGTTGCGCAACACGTGCGTAGTATATACACTGCATGGGCATGGCATGTCGTATTTACGTGTACAAATCTTGCTGGATTGCTAGTGTCTTCTTATCGTTCAACACCATAGCTAGGTCGGTGCTCATATCACGCCGAAACGCTCAGTCCCTTCATGTCCAGCCGTGACGGACCCGTGATCATACGTGACGTACCGTCGTGAAGCTTCCAAGAGCTGGCTCATGCATGAATTCATCTTCTAGTGAGCTATGACTTGTGAAATCGAACCAAACACCTATGGCAGACGCAGCCTCCACGGTTTCCTGCTCAGCCCCTGCAGTAGCTGTCATTCAGCCTGCTGAGTGCTGCCATGAAGACCACCAGTTTTCTCCTTATGGTTGCCTGGTCCCCTGTCCGTTTGAGTGCGCCTCACGTGCCTTCCAATGAGAGGACACATTCTGTCCCGATCCAGCTGCCGGCCTGTCTGGCGTCCTTTCGGGATCTGAAAGCCGCAGAGCCCAGGCAGCATGAGTGCAGATTCTTGCGACCTCCAGAGACGTTCACAGACATTCCTGCGAGAAGGAAATCCGTTTTTGTGGCGAGAGACGCAGAGGACACGGCAAAGATACTGATTTCCGTTCTGCATTGGCGTCGTTGGCCGCACCCGTCCGCTGGCAGACACCGAAAGGCGCGCCGCCGGAAGGGGCGGGAAGAGACGAATGCATTCAGTGGTGATATACCCCCCTGGCCTAGTTTGGTAATTACGAAGGATTACGTGAACACAAACCTCACGGAATTCCTCCAGTTGCCCGAGAACACAACGGAAAGGAAAGACCAACAGGGCTCGACAGAAGGCGAAGAGGGTGTGACTGGGAAAAGGGAAGGAGGGCAACCTGACAGAGGACCCGTGTGGGTGAACAGTCTGAATAACAACGAGGTCTGTGCACACACACACACACACACACACACACAGTCACACACCCCTACGCACGTACACTTTCACACACTCACACCAACTCACACTCACACTCACACTCACACTCACACTCACTCACCCACTCACTCGTACACACACCCACACTCACTCACTCGCACACATACACACACGCATACGCTCACACACACATTCACACACGTTCACACACAGCCAGCCAAAACGAGCGACAGAGAGAGGCAGTCCTCCTCTCGTCCATCCGTCTACGTGTCAATCGACTCACCCTCCCACAACTCAATGCACCGCTTTCGTCAGCAAGTCAGTACACACACACACACACACACACACACACACAGAGAGAGAGAGAGAGAGAGAGAGAGAGAGAAAGAGAGAGAGAGGAGGGGAGAGAGAGGGGAAGAAAGAGAGAGCGGTTCCCATCGGTTCACCCCCAAAGAATTCCATAGTTCTATGCCACAAAACTGTGTTGGTGTGGTGTTCTCAATATGTTTCTCTGACGGTAGAGGGCTCACAAAAACAAAGGAAGACCTACGATGCATCACTCGATATGTTTGAGACACAGTTCACTATTCACGATTGGCCTGTTACTTGGGTGTGCACGCCTACCTGCAGGTGATAACAACAAAGAACGGTCTCCACTCGACCCTGAAGGCCTCCTCCCTCCTTCACCTCCAGCCCCCCACCTTCGACCTCTCCATTCCCGAGGAGGCCGACGCCTTCTTCAACAATGAGGCCCCTCTCGGAGACGGTCTGTGGATGACCAAACTTCCAGACGAGTCGGGGGGCAGAGGGGTGCGGATAGGGGAGGACCTCGAAGAGATCAGAGAGAGGGCGCAAGGGATGACTGCAAAGGGAGAAACACTCCTGGCACAAAGGTCAGTATATTGAAGGAAGGGGTCTGTTCCTTACGTATGCCCTGCAACACGCCGAGAGCTAGTCAAACAGCCAGTGTCGAGGGTCCAGTGAAACTAGTCGAATGCTCCCTTTGCACCCCAGTCTGCGCGGTTCTTTTTTCGTTTGTTTTCCCTCCTCAAGTCCTTTCTTTCAGAGTTCAACTGCTTCCTCCCTTTCGCTCTTCACTTACCTCCACCCTTTTTTCCCTTCTTTTTTCCTCAATTCCTTCCTCCCCTCCGTCGTTCGTGTGTCTCTTTCTTCCTTCCCTCCCTCTCCGTGTCCCTGGTTTTTGCCCCACCAAATCCCCCTCTCCTTTCTGCAGTCCTTCTGTATGACTCTGTTTTCGTCTGTGAAGGACAAACTTTTTGAAGGATCTCCCCACTCAGCTTGCGAATGTGTTTTCCCCCTTCGACCGGTTGATTGTGTTAATTTCCTTTCTCCGCAAGCTTGATCGAATTCTCATATCATGCAGGTACATTGACAGACCCCTACTTGTTGACGGCAGGAAGTCTTTCCTTTTCTTCCACCTTTCTTTCTCTTCTTTCTCTTTTCCCTCTTTGTTCTCTATCATGCAGGTACATTGACAGACCCCTACTTGTTGACGGCAGGAAGTCTTTCCTTTTCTTCCACCTTTCTTTCTCTTCTTTCTCTTTTCCCTCTTTGTTCTCTATCGTGCAGGTACATTGACAGACCCCTACTTGTTGACGGCAGGAAGTCTTTCCTTTTCTTCCACCTTTCTTTCTCTTCTTTCTCTTTTCCCTCTTTGTTCTCTATCGTTCGCTCCTTCTCCTCCGTCCCAATTTCTTCCGCGTGTTTGAGTGTCTTCTCTTCTCTAGAGGACAAACTTTCAACATTCGTACCCTTTTCCCTCCCCGCTGCAAACGGTCGTGCAGGTACATTGACAGCCCTTTGCTTGTTGACGGCAGGAAGGTGGATCAACGTTTTTTCTGGGCGATCGCCAGTCTGGATTCTCCTTTTTTGGTCGTCATGTTCTCGCGCTGGTCTCTGGTCAGACTCGCTCCCGAAAAGTTCACCCTCGAATCTGGAGCACTCAAGGAGGACTATGTACATGTGACAAATACAGAATCGAGCAAGGCGCACCCCAGGGTAAAAAACGGGAGTTTGGAACTGGACATTACTCTTTTAGAATTGGCAGAGCGCCTTGAGAGCTCAGGAGCCATTCCGAGCGCACCAGTGTTCTTCGAAGAGACGATCGAAAGCGCCAGAGAGATCATCCGACAGGTCTCTACCGCCGCCCGCCCACGCTTGCTCGAGAGTCGCTTCAACACCACGCGACAGGCCCCCGAAGGCTGGGACGGTCTGTTTGAGCTCATGGGCCTGGACGCACTCCTCGACTCCTCCTTCCGTCTCTGGTTGGTGGAAGTGCAGGCAGGCATCATGATTCGGAACCATGGACAGTACGAAAGTATATTCAGAGACCTCTTTTGGCTCTTGTGGAATCTGCATAATGGGGCGCGGTGTGCAGACGTGCTGCGAGCTGTTAGCAGATTAGATGGAAGGATGAATGTCGTGGTATGTGATGATGCAAGCCTGGTGAAGTAAAGACTACGTATACATGGTTGTGAAGCACCACGACTGAATGAAGAAATTAATAATCGAGTGAACGAATCAAAAAATGGGCGGAAGTAATAATATATCTAGATATACTATATAGGCTATATCATAGTCTATATAGTATTAAATAAAACTTGAAAAAACCGGCCTGGTTTAAAACCGTCTATTAAACAAAAAACTTAGAATGGTGTACGTGTCCAATTTAATACTAATAAAAACAAATTTAAAAATTTTATTTTAAACACTGCATATATCGACTGCCAGGAGCTATAGGCTTCATCGGCTGAGTCATCATCATCATCATTATTATTACATCAGTGGGTTAACTCAATAATGATTATTCACTCATTACTTAAGTTTATAATCATTATAGGGTGGATGTATAATGATTATCAATTTAGATAATTATTATGTATTAAAGAGACTTTAAGCTCTTAATGATTATCATAATGAGTAATTATTATCAAAATAAATAATCATTATACATCTTGATCACACTTTATTCCTCTACCACTATCACTCACATGCCTTTACACTAGAAAGATATGGTTGAATTCAAAACTACTCCTTGCTGAATGAATTCAAACTACTCTCAGTCCACGCAGTCCTACGAAGACATGAAACGACAGCTGCATTCCGAGCGATGGTTTGGATGCGTGACACAGGCACTGTCGGAACACTCAAACTCTCTTCCTCCCTCTTCCCTAGATTTGCAAGGGCAAAAGGAGCCGCACAGAGGAGCTCTTTTCTCTGTCTGGCTGTCAATCCATTCCAACTGCAGACATTTCGAAGGGGGATGCTCCCAGAAAGCACAGGCAAATCTGATAGGTATCGCTCAAAAGCAGCAAGGCTCTTCTTTCTTGACCCCCTTGGAAAGAAAGCAGTCTCGGTGTGGAGAAGCATCTCCGTGAGGTAAGATGCACAGCCATGCCGACCTGAGTGCATTTCGTCAGGAGGCGCTTGATACAATGGATTGAAAACCGCAAATTGAAAGAAAAAAGGCTCTGTTGGAGTGAAGTGAAATGAGTGGACTTTCTGGAGGCGTGCCAGTTCTTCCTTTATGTCCTTTCGCCTCGACTCGCTCAAACTGACGTCTCTGCTTCTTTCCCACCTTCTCTGCATCTCTCTATGGCGAGCTTCATACCAGTCGCGGTTTTTTGCTCCCCATCTTTCCGCGGGAAACGATTCGAGATCCTCTGTCGGCACCTGACAGAGCCTGCAAACAAAGATATGCATACAGTGCATAAAGCCGTGCAGAGAAAGGCTGAGCATGCAAGAAAGAGCCACTCTCACACTGAGAAACTAGACTGAGAAAAATGCTCAGAAAAACATGGTGGAGACAGACAAAAACAGACAAAGACAGATCCAAAAGAGACAGAGACAGAGACAGACACAGACAGACAGGGACAAACAGAGACCACTGACAGCAGGGTGATTGTACTGCAAACTCACTGACCTGCAAGGGAGTGCGCTGGTGGTTTTGTCAAATCGGTTCATCATTTTGTTCGCCTCAGGCTCATCGAGAGCGAGGGTCTGCAGAGGGGTGTGGAGAACCACGTTTTTTTCGACAAACCCTCCCTCCTCCCCCAGTCCCTCGCCTCCACCACCTTCCTTCGGCAGCAGAAACGAAAACGAGTGGCAGTCTATGTATCAGACGCAAATGTTTTTTGCGAGATCACCCCCCGAAGTTCGGAAAACACTGAAACAGCCAGGTCCCGGGCAAGCCCAACACCCCTCTGGCACCTCTTCGTCTCTCTGTCTTATTCCAATCCAAGCGCCGGCATTGCCCCTTCCTTTCTTTCCGAGGCCTTTTCCTCGGGGCCCTCTGACAGGCATTTGCAGACACGTTCAGCAGACACGTGTACAGCCGAGGATCTTGACACAAACAGTACGTTGAAAACAGAGACGGACTCTGGACCTTTGATGCCCACTTTGGAATTCTGCAACGCAACAGCTGGCGCCGTGGATAATTATCTTCGATTCTCAGGGGACGCGGGATCTCCAACTGCAGTATAGTAGAGATGAATCGGACCTCAGATCGAACCTCACTTGCAGCTGCGACATTTGACGTGAAGTTCGATGGCTGTTCGTTGCTTCAAGTTGGGCTTCTTCACCATCACTGCATGTTAATTGCATCGTGTTGCGTAGACGGGGTGACTTTCGCGGCAAGATCCCGCGCGCCGGGACCGCGTGCGGCCCGCGCAGCCCGGCCGGCCCGGCCAGCCGAGCGGAATAGCCACTCACTCACTGCAAAAAAAAAAATTGACGGTGACGGTCAACTTTCACTTTTACCGTGAACGTCCGGTCGACCGAGTCTGGCCGTGGAGAAAGAAGGATGACAAGAGCTCAGCCATAATGAAAAAGACAGAGACTACAAAATTCTCCTGAGAACTGTCAGAGAGGTCGTGCAGAGTTGCAGTCGATATCTGGGTGCTTATCCATCCGTCTGATTGACTATTGCGCCGTTGTTCATTGACACAGGTTTGTTGTTCTGCGTTGTTCCGTTCCATTCCGCTCGCTGTTCCTGTTTCCAGGAGCTTGTTGCTGCAATGTCTACACAAGAGGAGGGACGTAGACGAGGCAGGCTGAAGCGAAACGCTTCAGACTCGGGCTCGTCCGTTGTCTCAGTTCCCGAGGGAGATGATAGGCCCGGGGGAGACGGAGAGAAAGAACGAATTCGAGTGTCGAACCCTGCCTCGAAGAAAAGCCAAAAGAAAGAGAAGGTCACAGATGCCAAGGAAGGAGATCCTAAGAAGAGAGAGAAAGGAGAAACGCGTGCAGGGAAGGGTGACCGTGACAGAGGGAAAGAGAAGAATGAGAAGAGAAAGGAGAAAAAAGATACACAGACGTCAGACAGTGATGAGTCTGAAAAAGAAAACACCAAACCCAAGCCTGGTTTCTTTGTTGGTCACTACCGTTCAGAAAAAGAAAAGAAGTGGAGAAAGAAGGTGGGGAAGCACCGTCATCTGCTCGTAGACCTTCTCAACGAGCGTCTGACAGACTTTGAGACTCACTTTGTAGAGAAGATCGAGAACAGAATGCGTGCAATCCTTCGAGAACCTCGCCCCGTAGGTATCCAAAAAGTGCCTCTGTCAGTGACTGCTGTCGCTCCCCCGTCGTCTGCATCCGCAGTCTCGTCTCCTTCAGAGCCCCCACCCACATCCGCCGTCCAGGCAAAAGAGAACTTGAACCTTCTGAGGAGACGCCAGCGAGGACCCAACGAGGCATCCCAGCGTTTCAGCAAATACATGGAGGAAGTTGCAGAGAGGAAGGATGCACTCGAGATGGGAAACCTCTTCTTCTTGATGACAAGGTGGGCAGAACGGTCTTTCAGTCATCACTTTCTGACTTGCTTCCTTTGTTTTTCCTCTCTTTTGTATCATCTTCACCTCCGGTAATCATTTTCACAGGTTGAAATAATGATGATGCGACTGAATAATCATTATTTCACTGGAGACAACACAGTGGCACAACCAATCATGGTGCATGCTGGGCTTGATGAGACTTAGTGATGAAGAGTCTTTGCTCTCCCTCTTTCTGTGCAGGGGTGATGTGACGAGGGCAGATCCCGCCTTCTTTTCGGGGGGGCGACTGATGAGAGAGTGCCTCGAGGAACCCTGGGCCTTCCAGCGTGGGAACGGCAAGGAGGGGAGATGGAAAATCCTCGAATCCTACATTATGCAGGCGGCGGGGCAGAAGACCACTGTAAACAATAACAACATGCTGACTCGTCTGTTCAGCGTCATCCAACAACATGCTGACTCGTCTGTTTAGCGTCATCCACGACGTCTTTTGGCAGACCTTCAAGAACGACATCCCATCTGGTCTGGTCGACTACAAGGCCGACAAGAATGTCAAGGGTTTTCTGGACGCTCTGAAGATCTTCGAGCAGCGTGATGAGTTAGAGTTCTTCGGAGACTTTCGCGAGCTCAAAGAGTCAGTCAGTCCTTCCGTTCCTCCCTCTTTCCTTCCTCCCGCCTTCTTTCCTTCCCTCCTTCCAGAATCTATCTTCCTTGATGTCCCCCGGCCCTCCTTGCCCCCCTCCTATCTTTTGCTCTTTCCTCCTTCATTTTTTCCTCCCGTCTTCTTTCCTTTTTCCCTCTCTCCTCCCCCCCCCCAACCCCCGCTCCCCCGCTTCCTCCCTTCTCTCTTCCTTCATATATTCTCTCCCTCTTTTCTTTGTTCCAGGCTCATGCCCCTTCGATCCGTTCTGTTTCATGGTTGTGCAGGTACGCAGGGAAAGAAAAAGACTTGTTTACCTCTTCTGGGGAGGTTTTCCAACTGTTCGTCGATCCCAACTCCTTCGGCCTTGACCCCGAGACGGCCTCCACCTTCATCGATACACAATGGGGACAAGGGCGCCTGTCATTCCCTCGCATTCTCTGTCTCAAGAAGCTCACGTTCGCTGACTTTGCCAACCTGTACAAACGAGCGCTTTCCTCTCAGAAGAGTGCCCGCATCTACCCTGCCGCCTACTTTAACGAGTGTTCTCCTGACGGTTTCAAAGGAGTCACGGGGTCCGAGACGTCGGCCATCGCTATGCATTTCGCAAAGGTGATTGCAGGTGTCTCCCCTCGAGACACGGGAGGGAATTGGGTAAAGGATAACCACGGGTGTCTCGAAATTCTTGAATTCTTGCAAGAGTGTTTGGAGAATGCAGAGAAAGATGTGCGTGCAGCTGCTTCGAGAAATAAGAAAGAAAAGCTCGAAAGAAGAGTCAAAGGGCTGTCCGATTTTTTGGGGGGAGACATTCTTCCCCGCAGAACGAGCTGGACGCCAGAGATCCTTCCCCTGCTCTGGAATCAGACGGAACATTTCATGTCCGCCCAGGGGGG